>PISX010013038.1:0-58268 GCA_004024625.1 Mellivora capensis | reverse complement strand
TTAGTAGCTTTGCAGTTAGTGGCATTTGTGGTGCATTTGCTAAATTCAACCATCACGTCTCTCTGATTTCAGAACGTTTTCATGCCCCCAGAACAGCCTGCGTCCTCTAAGTGTTCACCCGTAACCCCCTCCCCTCCCCCGGCCACCACCCCTCTGACTCTGCGACCAGTGTCCGTGCTGGTTATTTCAGATTGGTCGGTAATCTGCTTATTATATAGGTTTTTTTGGATATTTTAATATAAACAGACTCTAACACGTCACCTTTGGCGTCTGGCTTCTTTCACTTGGCATAATGTTTTTGAACTTCATTCAGGCAGCGGTGTATTTCAGTAATTCATTCTTGCTACGGCTGATGAATATTCCTTTTTATGGGTGTACCACGGTGTGTTCATCCATTCCTTTGAGGGATGTCTGGGTTGTTCGCCCCTCTCGGCCGCTGTGATGATGCTGCCGTGAGCCCGCGCGGGTGCTTCCTGGGTGGACACACGTGCTCGTGTTCACGGAGCGTGTACCTGCGAGCAGGTGCACACACCAGTGGGACGGCTGGCTCCCACCGTTCCTCTGTGGTTAACTTTTTGAGGAACCTCTGTCTCCTTTCTTAACTCAATCTTTTCTTCTTTTTTAACATCATTTCTTGGGGTTCTTCCGTTTGTGTACACTCAGCACCTTTCCTCGGGCAGCTGCTTGCCACCTTCTTTCTGTTGCCCTGATGGCTGTGGTCTGTCCTCACTGGGCCTCCCCTTCCCTCTCCTCTGTGGGACTCCCCCACTCCCAGGAGTCCTCTTTCCTTCCTCCTTTTTTTTTTTTTTTTTTTTTTAAGTTTTCATCTTGATTCCAGTGTATGGTGTCATAGTGTATTAGTGTCAGGTGTACGACATAATGATTCAGCACCTGCACACGTCCCCTGGTGCTCATCACAAGTGCCCGCCTTAATCCCCGCACCTGTTTCCCCATCCCCCATCCGTCTCCCCTCTGGTGACCAGCAGTTTGCCCTCTCTAGTTTTGTTTATTTCCTTTTAAAGATTTATTTAATTGAAAGAGTGTGTGTGCACATGGGTGTGCAGGGGGCAGTGACAGGCAGAGGGAGAAAGAGAATCTCAAGCAGGCTCCCTGCCGAGGGCAGAGCCTGACCGGGGTGGAGGGGGGGACGACAGGGGGGCTCGATCTCAGAACCTTGAGGTCATGACCTGACAAGAGTCAGACACTTAACTGACTGAGCCACCCAGACGCCCCTGTTGTCGATAGTTAAGAGTCTGTTTCTTGCTTTGTCTCTGTCTTTTTCCCCTTTGCACGTTTGTTCTGTTTCTTAAATTCCACGTTATGAGTGACATCATGTGGTCTTTGTGTGACAGACTCCTTTTGCTCAGCATTATGCTGTCTAGATCCATCCATGTCTTTGCAAATGGCAAGGTTTCATTCTTTTTTATGGCTGAGTAATATTCCATTATATATACACACACCACATCTTTCTGCATTCAGCAATTGAGGGACACTTGGGCTGCTTGCATGTCTTGGCTCTTGTAAATAATGCTGCTGTAAACGGAGGGGTCCACATATCCCTTTTTTTTATTTTTTAAGATTTTTAAAAAATTTATTTGACAGACAGAGATCACAAGTAGGCAGAGAGGCAGGCAGAGGGGTTGGAGGGGAAACGGGCTCCCTGCTGAGCAGAGAGCCCAATATCGGGCCCGATCCCATGACCCTGGGATCATGACCTGAGCCAAAGGCAAAGGCTTTAAACCACTGAGCCAACCAGGTGCCCCCACATATCCCTTTGAATTAGCATTTTTGTATGTTTTGTATTCTGAATACCCAGTAATGTGATCGCTGGGTCATAGGGTAGCTCTATTTTTAACTTTTTGGGGGAACCTCTATGCTGTTTTCCAGCATGGCTGCCCCAGTTTGCATTCCCACCAACAGTGTGAGAAGGTTCCATTTTCTCCACATCCTTCCCAACACTTCTTGTTTCTTGTGGCATTGACTTTAGCCATTCTGCCAGGTGTGAGATGGTATCTCAGTGTGGTTTTGATTTGCATTTCCCTGATGCTGAGTGATGTTGAGCATCTTTTCATAGGTCTGTTGGCCCTCTGGATGTCTTCTTCGGAGAAATGTCTGTTCATGTCTTCTGCCAATTTTTTAATTGGATTATTTGGGTTTTGACTGGTCTAAGTTCTTTATAGATCTGGGATACTAGCCCTTTATTGGCTATGTCCTTTGCAAATATCTTCACTCATTCTATAGGTTGCCTTTTAGCTTTGTTGACTGTTTCCTTCGCTGTGCAGGCCGGGAGCCCTCTTTCTCGGCTGACTTCCCCATCAAGGTAGAGTGCACCTCATGCAGCTTTCTTTTTTTTTTTTTTTTAAGATTTTTATTTATTTATTTGACAGACAGAGATCACAAGTAGGCAGAGAGAGAGAGAGCGATTGGAGGAAGCAGGCTCCTGCTGAGCAGAGAGCCCAATGCAGGGCTCGATCCCAGGACCCTGGGATCATGACCTGAGCCAAAGGCAGAGGCTTAACCCATTGAGCCACCCAAGCGCCCCCTCCTGCAGCTTTCTGAGAGAGGCTGCATGGGAGGTACATTTTCTGAGAGCTTGTGTCTCTGAAGATGCCGTTATCCTGTCTTTGTTGTTATTCTAGTCCTTCCACTTGACACTTGGACGGATCAAGAATGACTATCAAAAAAAAAAAAAAGAATGCCAAGTTTGAAAATAATTTCACCTAGAAATTCAGTGGCATCCTTTCATTCTCTGTGCTGTCAGCATTGTTGTTATGTCTGATGGTGATCTTATGTGTGACCCTTTATCTGTAATTTCTTTTATCCTTGCTCTCTCAAGGCCCTTGGGAATTTCCTTGTGTCCCTGGCATTCTGAAGGGTCACGATGATGGCTCTTGGCACAGGTCTTTGTCTTGTGTTGGAGCCTCAGATGGCGTGTCCCTCAGGGACCCTCATGTCTCTCTCCCTGCTGGAAGTTTCTAGTGTTAGCTCTTTGAGGGGATCTTGCTCTCTGGTTTCTGTTCCCTCTCGTGGGACTCCTGTTTATTAGTGCCGGGCTTCCTGAAATGATCTTCTAATATCTTTCTTTCTCTTTTTTTCTGATTGCCCATGTCTTTTTCACTTTCCTCTGCTTGGCTGCCTAATTTCTTTGACATTGTAAATTTCAGTTATAGTTTGCATTTCTAAGATTTTTCCTTTTTTTAAATTTTTTAAAGATTTTATTGTTTATTTGAGAGAGAGAGTGCACAAGCACAAGTGGGGGGAGGGGCAGAGGGCGAGGGAGAAGCAGACTCCCCACTGAGCAAGGAGCCCAACACAGAGCTTGATTCCAGGATCCCGAGATCATGACCTGAGCCGAAGTCAGGTACTTAATAGAGTGAGCCAGCCAGGCGCCCCCCTATTTTTGAATTGATCCTTTTATATCATCCTGTTCTTTTTCTAATCACCTTGAAGACATTAATTGTGCTTTCCTTTCTGCTTTTATATCGCCTCTACTTTGTTCCTGCTTCCTGTGGTTCCTTTTCTGTGTATAAGTGTTTCTCATATGGTACCTTTTCCCAAGTGCCCAGTAATCCTCGCCTGTCTTTCCGTGGCAAGTGAGCCATTGCCGCCATGTGCTAAGTAGTTGAGGATCTGTGTGCAGGCCGTGTCTGGGGGCTTCTCTGTGGGGCGGTCAGGCATCAGGGGAGCTGTGGAGGGACTCTCCCAGTGTCCACATAGATGGGCCTTTGCTGTGGAGCCGTTCAGGGCAGCGGCCTCCAGTCTCCCATGGGGAAGGGCATTAGGCCTGGCTGCTGGCATTCTGGGTCCCCACTGTGGGTAGGGGGCTGGGGACTCGCTAAACCCAAATCTCTCCAGTCCGGTACCTTTCTCCTGCCTCCCTCGGTCCCTGGGCCCGAGTCAGGAGCTTCTCTGGGGAAACCACCTCCATCTTCCGTGGAGAAGGGGTGGTGATGGACGACTCTGTAGAGTTGAGTCCTTTCCTTACTTTCTAATCCTTTCTGCCCACCTGTGGCTGTTTCCAGAGGTCCCCTTCCTGACCCACTGGCAGTTTCCAGCGAAGACTAGATCTTTCATCCTAAAGCCCCTCCATAGGCCTTTGGATCCCTGCTGTCCATCTTCCAAGGACACGTAGACCCTCTCATTGTCTTCTTTACCATTGAAAAAAAAGTGGCTCAGTCAGTTGAGCATCCAACTCTTGATTTGGGCTCAGGTTGTGATCTCAGGGTCCTGGAATCGAGCCCTGCATCAGGGTTGAGTGGGGAGTCGGCTTGAGATTCTCTCCCTCTCCCTCTCTGCCCCTCCCCCTGCTTGTGCTCACATGCGTGCACGTGTGCACACTCTCTCTCTCTCAGATAAATTTTTAAAAAATAAATAATAATAAATAAATTATATAAAATAAAATAAAAAATAACAATGATTGTGCTTTTAGTGTGATCCTGGAAGGTAATGGAACGAAACTCTGATCTCGGGTTTTTCACTTCTTCCTTATGATGTTACATATGTGAAACAGTATCAGATGTTCTTTCTATACACTTTGTGTAGGAAATTTAGCAACTGAAGATAAAGGAGAGGAAAGACGGTACCAGACGACCACTGCTAATAATTAGGTGTCTGTCCTAGTGGCTGTTGTGTGGCTGTGCCTTTTGTCGTCTGTCCATCTCTGCACACATGTTCGTGGCCTAACTGCCACCCCCCCGGCCCCCGCCTTGCCCTGAGCAGCGCTTGCGCATCTGTGCTTGGACAGGCCCACCTGCCTCACGCCGCAGCGAGTGCAGACCCCAGACCCTGGGAGGGGGGCTCACATGCGCGGTGGAGTCCTTGCTCCTTGGGGACTGAGATGAGGCGCAGGAACTGACCAGAGGGCCTTTGGGGCTTCAAGCATCGTGGGGAAAATCTGTGAATGAACTGTGTTTGGAGGAGCACACACTCGGCTGCGGTGCGTGTGGGCTGGCCCAAGCCCGGCCTCGGTCTGGGCGCAGAGGACCACTGTTTCCGCCCCGCCCTCCTTTGCACCCCTAGGTGTTTGACAACACCCCAGCGGCCCTGGACGGCACTGTGGCAGCTGGCGACGAGATCACCGGTGTCAATGGCAGGTCAATCAAGGGCAAAACCAAGGTGGAAGTGGCGAAGATGATTCAGGAGGTGAAGGTAAGGCTGCCACGGGTGGGTTCGATGACCCCCAGCCTGGTCAAAGCCCCCGCAGGCCTGGAAGGGGACGGGCCCTCTCTCAGCTGCCCCCTTGGTACAGCCGGGTCCGGGCCACAGTCCAGCCTCCCGCAGCGTCTCCCACATCCGGTCAATACCGCTCACGCTCCAGGACTTGTAGTGCCTTGGCGGGAGAGTGGTCACCTTCCGGTCCCCTGTCCTTCAGCTCCCAGGGTTGCTGTCGGATTGGGAACCCCGCTCAGGGCTAGAGCTGAAGCTAGAAGTCCAAGGTGAACCTGCCAGGGTCCACAGACACCTGGTAAATGTCAGTCGGGCCATGCCGGGCCTCAGAGGGGCAGGAGGGAAAGAGGAACCCCCTTTCCTCCTCCCTGTAGGAGCTTTTCTGCTCACTGGGTCCTCCTGGGCTCACAGACTCCCAGGGAAAGTTCTGGGCTCTGTGGCAGCTCGCAGTCCAGCTGCCGGTCTTCTATTCTGCAGACCACAATCACGCCGGTCCCCGCTCCCCGCGCTCCACCCCGGCTGCCTGGGGCCGAGGTCTAAGCCCGCAAGTCCCCTCCCCCACCAATGGCAGGCAGCGTTCTGACCACTCACAAGCAAGCGTGTAGCCCTTTAGCCATTTTTTAGAGGTTTAGCTGCTAGTGACTTGGGAAACCAAAACGGCAGAGTACCTGCAAAGCCATTGGATGATTTCGAGCTTTTCAAGTCAGGGGTCCCAACCGTAAATTGAGCTGGGCCGAGTGTCCTGGCTCCCTCATCCCATCCTTCCAGACCTCTCCTCACCTCTGTCCATGCTCCGTGTCTCGGGGACCTGGCACCAATGTCCCTGCCTGTCCCTCTTGCCTTAGCCCAGGGCTTCTCCGCCCTCTCCCGTTTATTCTCCTTTTCCGCCCCACCTGGCCTGGATGTTCCTGGCCCGGCGCAGCCCTCTTGGGCAGAGGAGCTCTTGTGGGAAGCAGGCGGACCGTGTTTCAACCTGGCATAGACCAGGGGCCAGGGGTGTGGCCCCTGTGGCCCCTTCCTCAGCGCTCACATGTGTACTCATCACAACCCGCCCCGTCCTCTGAGGCCCATCTCACGCCAACGCCCCCCATCGTTGCCCACCAGGACGAGAGGTCCTCTCGAGTGTGCGCAGCCTTGACACTAACTCAGGGATCTCCCAGCTCCCGTGTCTGGCTGCAGGCAGGGCTTAGGTCCCCATTTACCAGCACCCAGAGGGAGGAAGGGATTTGCTTTGGTCACCCGGCTGGACCAGCACTCAGGTCTGAGTCCCGCTGCCCTCAGCAGCTGTCTGTCCCGGTCCCCACAGGGCACTTCCGCCACAGCCTGTGATAGCCTTTTGCCTCTGCCCCTGACTCTGAAGGCATCAGGTCATTTTGATTTCCGTTCAGGGCTCATTCTGGAAATCCTGTTTTGTATTTGAATGGCTTCCAGCCCAAGTTCAAGGGTCTTAGGACTGCATGGATGAGAGTGACCTTGGCGGCCTCCCTTGGTGGGGGAAGACTTCTCAGGAGAAGGCCAGCACTTTCCTTCCTATTGTAGAAAGTGATTTGCATCAGCCTCTCTGCTGGCTTGGGCCCTAGGGGCTGTGGGCTGTCCCCCACCTGCTCCCTGGCATCCCAGCACCAGGCACAGAGGAAGTGCGCGGATGTGTTAGTAGGGGGGCTACTGAGCCTGGGGTGACTTAGAGCGTCGCCCGTTGGCACAGCAAGGGCTTAGAGTGGGGCGTGGTGTGGGGGAGTGCAGGGCACCCGATCTCGCTGGAGCACAGCAGGCTCTGAGCTCTGTGACAGCAGGGACCATGTCTGCCCTTGTTCCTGCTGGTTCCGCAGGGCTCGGCGCATAGTGGGACAAGGAAGGACCTGGGAACAAACTGGTTACAAGGCAGGGCCTGGTCACAGCCCTTGGCCTAGTGTGGCAGAATTCGTGGTTGGTTTGGGGCCCCTCCCAGGGCTCAGGATTCCGTTATGACCACAGATTTTGGGGCACACAGGCTTCCCCAGGGAAGGGGCTGGGGACCCAGGAGACTCCTTCTCAACCCTCCTCTCTTCCAGGGGGAGGTGACTATCCACTACAACAAGCTGCAGGCGGACCCCAAGCAGGGCATGTCCCTAGACATTGGTAAGTGGGGACAGAACAGTGGTGCCCCATGGCCCCCCAGGCCCCTGCCCCTGTTCTGCATTTCTGTGACAGTGTGTCAAGAGTTATGTGGCTTTTGACCAAGTTAAGGGCCTGGGGGAGTACCCGGGGTGCTCTCCTGCAGCGGCTCCAAGAAATCTGTCCCATGTTGCAGTCCTCTCCCAGGGCCACCTCCTCTGACTGTCCTACGGTTGGTCCCTTACAGGCTAGCCCCCCCCCTTCCAAAAGGCTAGAGGAGGGCAGCCTCTACAGTGAGGCATGGTGCCTCCCCCCCCCCCACCCCCGATACTCCCTTACGTGGCCCTGGCTGCCTCTCCCTCCCGCCTGCTCCCAGGAAGGCTCGAGGTCTGAGCTGGATGTCACTGGCCAGTCCGTGCTCCCACGGCATTCCCAGGACAAGTGGCATCCTGCCAGGGGGGCTGGGCTTTGGATCTGTAGAAGCTTCAGGCTCCAGAGCTTGGGCACTGCAGCTTCGAGGTCCTCTGGACCAGCTGCCTCTTTCCACATCAAGGCTTGAGGCCCAGAGAGGGCTGTGTCCCCTGGGTGATGCACACCCAGGTCCCTTGGCTCTGGAGCCCAATACACTTTCCCTCCACCCTAGGGCCATAGCTGCGTCCTGGTTTTTAGGGAGAGAGGCTAAAATCAAGTGTGTCCTGGATGGAGGTGCTCTGTAGAAACCCCTTTGGTCCCATCCTGGTCCCCTTCCAGGACTCCGTATGTGGCCACATATACAGTAACTGAGTCCGGGGTCCAAGGTCACTTGTCACTGATGGCACCTCCACTCCCAGAGGTGGGAGAAGAGGCTCTCCCTGGTTTGCCTGTTGGCATTTTACACATTCGCCTCCTTCCAGCTCCTAGCACCGCCCTCACGGAGAGCGACTAGGGCAGAGGGTCCAGCGCGACCTCCGCCCGGGGGCTGTCCTCAGAGTTACCAGAGCTCAGTGCAGCCCCCTCGGTCCCTGAGGTCGCTGATCGTGAGGAGATGAGCTGGGGCAGGGGCGGCCGACGGCCCAGCTGCACACGCTTTGCCCCTGAGGCCCTTTCTGCCCTGCTTCCAGTGCTGAAGAAGGTAAAGCATCGCCTGGTGGAGAACATGAGTTCGGGGACCGCAGATGCCCTGGGCCTGAGCCGGGCCATCCTGTGCAACGGTGAGTCCCCTCCTCCTGCCCAGCGCCCCGGGGACAGGGTCGCAGGCCCAGGCTTCCAGATCGAGGGGCACCACGGCCACCCGTGTTGCTGATGTGGGTCCTGCTGCCCGTGGGGCCAGTGGTCACCCTCTGCACCCCCAGAGTGCCCACGGCAGTCAGCCAAGGCCTTCTGCAGCCAGCGGCCCTCAGGCCCAGGGCACAGATGAGACAGATGTCCAGCTCCCTGTGCCTGCGCTTTCCTTCACCACTGTCCCCGGCTGCTGTCACAGAGCGAGCAGCTACCAAGGGCCCTCTTAAGTGCATCCCCAGCTCCCTGCCTTTCTCCAGGAGGTGGCGCTGCTGCCCTTGTCGTAGAGGTTCCTGGCCAGGACTTGGGTGGGGGTGGGGAGAAGCCACGGGACACGCACGTTCACACCCACGCATGTGTGTGGCCAGTAAAACACTTGGTCCTGCTCCCACCCTCCCCACCCCGAGTTTATAAATAGCAGTTCTGCTGTGCCTGTGTGGGGGCTGGATTTAAATGCCTATATATATTGTGGGCTCAGCTGGGCGCACTGGGCTTCATTGGGGGGGGCGTGGGGTGGGGTACAGAAGTGGCGGCTGCTATTTTCAGCTTCTTGGTGTCTATAAATCCCTGTTACTGTAGTTACCATGCGTTGAGATGAAATTAGAACTGGTGGTTGTGTTTTTCCCCCCAAACCTTGCAATTTCCCCAGCCTTAAATAGGGTTTCTAAAATTGAAGCTGTCATGATGTCCCATGACCCAGCTAAAAACAACAGCGGGCGCTTACGTGGCTCCTTTCCTGCCAGGCTGGTGGGGGGCCAGGGCTCTGGGGAGCCAGCGCCTGGGGGCCAGTCAGGGGCCCAGCTCCCAAAGACCCCCCGCCCAGCGATGCTCCCTTCTGCCCCGCAGAGCCCACACGGCCGCCGCCTGACGCCCAGCCACCTCGCCCAAGCTTGCCTTCTACTCCCCTCCCCGCCTCCCGCTCAGTAAACCAGGGCTTAGGTCAACATGGGGGTGGAGGTCAGAGGGCCCCCCCAGCTGGAATAATGCCCAGCTGTGTGCCATCGGGCAGGTTGTCTCTCAGCTTATCAGACCATGAGGGAAGTAGTCCCTGTCCCAGATGCACATCGGGAGGGAAGACTGAGCTGTGTGCAAGGAGCCTTGAGCCGTGAGTCCTGGCTCACAGTGGCTGGGCTCAGTGAGGCCAGGCCCTGCCTGAGGGACCACCACATGAGGAAGCCAAGGGCACCGACACCAGCACCGACCCTGCCCTGAGGTGGCCGCTGGTGCTCCTGGTGGGGAGGGGGGATGTCCCCTGTCCCCTCACTGCTGGAGGGGCCCTCCCTCCCATGATCCAAGAAGCTGGCCCCGGCCCCTGCGGTCCCCTTGCTCCCGTTTTGAGCCCTTGAGGGGAAGCAGCTGCCCCCACCTTGCCCTTGACAGCCCTTTGGGTCACCCCACTCGTTGCCTGGCCACTGTCTTCTCTGTTGGACCGTGAGCCTCGAGGGCATGACGTGGGCTCATTCACCAGGTCATTCTGTGGGCCTGCCGCGGGTCCGGCAGGCAGAAGGTGCTTGAGAAACCTCTGTGAAGCGAATGTGGTTGATGGCCAAGGCCGGGTCCAGCGCGAGCTTAGCTGCAGGGCCCCTCCTGACCTGGTCATCCCTCCCCGGGCGGTTCTCCCTCTGGAGCTGTCACATATGTTTCTCACGCACTAAGCCCTGCGTCACGGCTGCACGAGGCTGTCCAAACCACTCATCTCTCCGGCTTTGCTCTGACGGCCTTCCTCCTTGGCTCTCGGCAGGGTTTGTCTAGAGGCACGGGGGCCCTGGCTGCTAGGGCAGGGCCTGCCTTTGCATGGCCATTGGGAGCCACCCACAGGCGGGGCCGTGGGGATGGCCCAGCTGTTTTTCACTTGTGACTTTGTATAACGTATAAATGTATAAAGGATGATCCCCTTTCTGCCCCTCAGATGGGCCCCAGCCCGCTGGGGTGGGCACTTACCTCGGGGGTGGCCCGGGGGCCGCCCTGCCTGTCCCTGGCGTGCCTGTGGTTTGGGTACCCTGGGCTGCCCCCACACTCTCCCAAGCCTAGCCGAGGTGACAGTTCCCCCTCCCTGGGACCCTGTCCCCTGCCAGGCCTGGTTCTCTTCTGGGGGCTGCCTCGCTCCTCCCAAGTCTGGCTTGGGCTGCCCCCGGCTCTCTCCTTCCCCCATGCTCGTCGGGACTCACTGGCGCCCCCTTCTCTCTGACCCCCCCAGACGGGCTTGTGAAGAGGCTAGAGGAGCTGGAGCGGACCGCTGAGCTGTATAAAGGTGAGACGCGAACTGGGCACGGGCTCTGCCCTGGGGTAGACCGCCACAGCCCAGCTCTGAGATGGTGGCAGCAGGGGCAGGAAGGCCAGCCTGTGACATTCTAGGATGCCGGTCATTAGGAGTTCTTAATAAAAAGCCTCTTAAGACATATTTTTTCTGATTATGAAACTAATACACATCCATAAAAAATGCCAATAATAGCCCATGTAAACGCAGTGGGGGTTTCTCCAAGCCCGACTCCGTCCAGGAGAGACGGCCCGTGGGAGACCTGGTTCACCATTTGCCCCCACCGAGCCTTGGCTCTCCTGTCTGACGGGTGCTCTTCCTGGGTGGCGCTAGTCCTGCGGCTAAGCCTTCCACCCTGGGCCCTAGTGGGGCTGTGGGAGAAGCCGGTGAGCTCAGGAACGGTGACGGCCTTGGGGTGGAGTTGGAGGCCGTGTCCTGGGGGCCGCTGTGGTCCCGCCATGTGCCCCCATCCCGTTTCGGTTGGGTCTCTCCCACAGGAATGACAGAACACACCAAGAACCTCCTCCGGGCCTTTTATGAGCTGTCACAGACACACCGGGGTAAGGGCGCCCCCAGATGTGCTGTGTGATCCTGGGAAGACCCTCGCTCCCCTCTGAGCCCAGTGCTTCCACATACTGTGAGAGTGTGGCTGATCCCCTCCCCGGGGCCTTCCTCACCCCCACACTCGGGCAGACACCACAGCATCTGATGTCAGGCCAAGTTCAGGCTGAGCCTGGTCTGGATGCCAGGAGCTAGCAGTAATGGGGGCCAGTAGGGAACATCCAGACCAGCTGGTCATCCACGGGGCCCGATCCCTTGTCTGGGCCCTGCCCCATCTTACCTCTACTGCCCTTGACAGTGTATGGAGCCTTCCTTATTTGCGCCCTCATTTCCTACAAGTCTGCTTGCTGGGCAGGGCAGCTAGAGTTAGTACCATTTTACAGCTGGGAAAATGAAGCCCCAGGTTGAGGAAATGGTCACCCAGCTCCTGCGGGCAGAGCCGGCCTTAGACCCCAGCATCCAGATTCCCAGACCAATGCTCTGCTGTCAGGCAATGCCAGCCTCTCCAACCTTGACTGAGCCTTCTTCCCACATGGCCTGGCCACTCTGGGGAATGAGGGCTACTGTCTTGGGTGTAGACCCAGCTCCCCTGGGGGTACAGACCCAACTGTCTTCTGGTGCAGACCCACCTCCCTTGGGACATAGACTTCATGCAGACCTTGGCCTTCAGGCTGCCACGCCCCTTGCCCTGCTTCTCCCCAGCAAATCCCTGGCTTCCCCATGAAGGGGTCAGGTAGGGACAGCCTTCAGGGCAGACTTGTCCTGCAGCCTTTGGGGACGTGTTCTCCGTCATCGGGGTGCGGGAGCCCCAGCCAGCAGCGAGCGAGGCTTTCGTGAAGTTTGCCGACGCCCACCGCAGCATCGAGAAGTTCGGCATCCGGCTGCTGAAAACCATCAAGCCGGTAGGTCATGCCGGGCATGTGCGTGTGTCAGCATGTGAAGGTAGAGAGGGGACAGTGTGGCATGCAGAAGGGGCCTGGACTGGAAGTCAGTGGGTGTAGCTTCTGGCTTGGTCACCTGCACGGCTGACTGTGGGTCAGTCGCTCTGCCTCCCTGGCCTCCCTCGGCACAGGTTTCTGGCCCTGGCTGCACCTGGGCCCAGCCTGTCCTCTCACCATGGAGTGGACAGACTTGTCCGAGGGTGCCCCTTGGCTCTGACGCCTGGGTCCCATAGCAGGATTGCTGGGTCAGTGCTGTCTTCGTCACACTGGTCCGCCTAACTCCTGCTCCCGGGGGACCAAGCAACTGCCCCTGCTATTCCCTTCCAGATGTTGACAGATCTGAACACGTACCTCAACAAAGCCATCCCAGACACTCGCCTCACCATCAAGAAGTACCTGGATGTGAAGTTTGAGTACCTAGTGAGTGGTCTCCAGCCCCTGGGGAGAGGGACGAGTCTGGCACGCTGGGGAGAGAACTGACCTAGAGATTTTCCCCTCAGTTGGCCATAGGCTGGCAAGCAGGACGGGGCTAGAACGTCTGTCATGTCTGATTGAGGATGTGGGACCGGGGACCTGGAAGTACTGGACAGTTGGGCAGCAGCCTAGACCCTTCCCCGACTGCTCAGAGGAGCTTCTGGGAGCCTGGGGTAGACAGAGCGCTCACTCTGCACCCCTCTGACCCCTTGGCGGTCACTTTTACAATGGGTCAGTGGTTATAAAGTGGATGCCAAGGGACATTACTGAGTTTTTTTTTTCTGGAAGATTTTTACTTTATTTATTTATTTATTGAGAGAGTGCGTGAGTGGGAAGAGCGGCAGAGGACGAGAATCTCAAGCAGACTCTGTGCTAAGTGTGGAGCCTGATGCAAGGCTCAATCTCATGACCCTGAGATCATGACCTGAGCTGAAATCAAGAGTCGGACACCCAACCGACTGAGCCACCCAGGCGTCCCTGGACATTTTTGAGTGCTATGCTGAAATAAAAATTCTGATGGTCAAAGGAGTTGAGGGGAAATGCCCCAACAAGCCAGCCAAGGCTCCTTTGCTGCAGGACTTCTCAGAGCCTTTGACAGGCTTGTGTGCCACATGACTCTTCAAGGGCTTTCCCATATGGAGTCCATTTCAACCCAGAGCATTACTTGGGACTTGAGTTTGGTAAACACTGGGCTGTTTCTCAGGCCCTTGCAACCCTCCCAGATGAGTGCCCTCTCCTGCATGCTGCCCCCTTGCCCTGGGCCTCCCCAGGCAAGGGCTAGTCCGAGTGAGGTGCCAGCCCCCCAGACAGGACAGTTGTCAGCCTATCCCAGTTGAGGGCATGCAGGGCCCAGGCCTGGCATGGCCTCCCCTAGGCAGGGCTTAGGGGTCCTGTGGGGCATGGAAAGAAGTGGGGCATCGGGGGGGGCACCCAGGAGGCGCAGCCCCTCTGACATTGTGGCCTCGCTGTCCCATACAGTCCTACTGCCTGAAGGTGAAGGAGATGGACGACGAGGAGTACAGCTGCATCGTGAGTTTTCAAGGGCGACTGGGGTGGGGGGAGTGGCCCTGGTGCTGGAAAGTCTTGGCGTGTACACACCTTCCCCAGCTTGTCTCACGGAGACCCACAAATGTTCGGGGACTGCCAGGGGCACCAGGTGGCTCAGGCCAACCTTGGAGAGGCCCGGGCATCTGGCTGATCTCTTGTTTCTGGACGTGTGGGGCTGTCCGTTCCCACCCCGGCCCCCCTGGGCCTCCGAGTGCTGGCCATCTTGCTGCGGGGCTGCTCCCCCAGGCTTGGCAAGGTTGACTTTCCTCACTCCTAAGAGACATTTCTAATCTACAATTGTAATGTAGATTTTTACATTTTTAATATTTTTGATGGCAGGATGATTCCCCCTAGCACTAAATGTTCATTATTTAACGTGCATGGGTGTGGTCTTTTGTTTTCTTCACAAAGAATAAGTGCTTCTGGCAATCAGAAGTGGGGGGCCAGGGGTGTGGTGTGGCGGTGTGAGCTGGGAGCTGATGTCTGTCCCACAGCGGGCTCCCCCTCCCCGCCTTCCCACCCCGCCGGGGTCCTGATGTGTTCCCCACCCCCCTGCCCCGCCCCAGGCCCTGGGGGAGCCCCTGTACCGCGTGAGCACTGGCAACTACGAGTACCGCCTGATCCTGCGCTGTCGCCAGGAGGCCCGCGCCCGCTTCTCCCAGATGCGCAAGGACGTGCTGGAAAAGATGGAGTTGCTAGACCAGAAGCACGGTGAGGAGACTAGGTGGGCACTGGGGGCCGGACCCGCGTGCCCAGCCCCCGGCCTCTGCCACCCTTGGGCTGGGGTGGGTGGGTACCGCCTTCTCCCCCTTTCAGAGCTGGGAAAACAGCGGCCCTGAGAGGTGAGGAACCTACGTGCGGTTCCTTTGAGTCTGACCCAAGATGGAAAGCTCTGGTGGGAGCGCCCCCACCCCGTCAATCCCCGCCTGGGGTCTGGCTTGGGTGGGACTGGCCCGTGCCCTGGGGGCGCAGCGGGGTGCGGTCCACAAGCTCTGTGCTTGCCCACTCCAGGGGCGTGGGGGTCCCCAAGGGCACGCTGGGCAGCCCAGGGGCAGGGGGCGGGCCCGGGCAGGCCTGGGGGTGGGGCTTCTCCACCGGCGCCCGTGTGCCCGTCCGCCCCAGTCCAGGACATCGTGTTCCAGCTGCAGCGCCTCGTGTCCACCATGTCCAAGTACTACAACGACTGCTACGCGGTGCTGCGCGACGCCGACGTCTTCCCCATCGAGGTGGACCTGGCACACACCACGCTGGCCTATGGTCTTGGCCAGGATGAGTTCACTGACGGGGAGGACGAGGAGGATGAAGACGACGACGACACGGCAGCCGGGGAGCCATCCAGGGACGCGCGAGGGGCTGCCGGGCCCCTGGACAAGGGTGGGAGCTGGTGTGACTCCTGAGTGCCCCGGTGGGGTGCGGATCTGGGGGGTAGGGGAGTGGGAGGATGGAGCGCGGGGGCGGGGCCAGGCCGCCGCCCGCATAAAGGCCTGCTGGCTTGCGGTGCCTGCCTCCCTGCTCCTCTGTCTGAACACCAGCGACCCCAGGCTCCTGCTCAGGAACGTCCCTGGACCCGTGGCCCGTGGCCTGGGACCTGGACTCTGGACCCCTCACCTCCCCTCCTTGCCTCCCCAACCAGATGGAGAGCTTGGCCCCTGGAACTGACTTAGGAAGGAGAGTTGGGGGCGCAGAGAGGAGGAGTGTCTGGAGGGGCCAGGCTGGGCCGCATTCCCCGTGGGCACCAGCACTGGCCCCTCCTGGAGCCTGCCGGCATGGGGGGCCAGGGGCAGGCCACCGAGGTTGGGGCCAGTGGCTGTGCGCCCCCTCAGCTCACCCCAGGCTGGCCCCAGCCCTGCCCACACTCACTCCCCGGTGGCCTTTGTTCATTCGCTTCTCCCAGCTCAGCTGCTTCCTGGGGCAGGGCTGGGCCCTGGGCCTGTACTGAATAAACAGCAGCCCAGACGGAGCAGCTCCTTGTGCTGGCCTGACACCCTCCTCGTGCCCTCGACGCCCTGTCTGCCCCTCCCTGGTCCTGAGGGAGGGCGGGATCGACCTACCCTTAGAACCGATCACTTCTTCCTTGCTGCAGCTCTGTGAACTGGCGCTGCTGTCCCCATGTACAGACAGGCTCTGGCTCCGGGCCACCCAGTGTCCAAGGACAGAGAGGGATCTGGACTTGAATCTGGCAGGTCCCAGAGACCCCAGGCTTACTCCTTTGTGGAGCTTCTGCCCTCCTCCTTCGCCTTTGATCTGCCCGGGCTTGTGGCCAGTGGCTCCACCGTATTTGGGAAAGGCAGGACAGACACGGAGGCCCATTGAGGGGAGAATGTCAAGGGCGCCCCCACCACTCTAGGCGCACCCATTCCACCGCTGCAAGGGAAGGCCAGCGGAGAACACAGCCCCAGTGCTCTCTGTCTTTGCAACATGGGCGAAATAGGCTGGCTGTGTCTCCCACCAGCTATGCGGTCCCTGTTCACACCTGCAGTCCCCACGTAATCATCATCGGTGGCCCTTTTTACTCCCAAAGTGTCTCTGAACAATGACTTCCATGCGCATCCCGAGAAGGGGAAGCAGCAGGAAGCTGTGGGGTGGGCAGGGTCTAAAACGGTGGGGAGGGGGAATGGCTTTCAACTTGTCGGCTTTGAGGAGGTGGGGTGTGGGCAGCAACCTGAATGGGACTGTCAGCGGGACTGGGAGCATGGAGGGAGGAACAGACTGTCACTAGGTCCCCTGGAGCAGCCAGACCAGACCACTTCTCTGAAGGAACCGCCATCGTAGAGGCCAAGGGCACAGACTGCAACCTGCTGCTGGGTTCTAGTCACAGCCTTTGTGACCCTGGGCTACTCCCTAACCTCTCTGTGCCCCAGTTTCCCTATCCATGCTTGTGGCCAGTAATGGTCCTGACCTCCTTGGGCTCTTACGAGCATTTGATGAATTCACAC
This sequence comes from Mellivora capensis, assembly GCA_004024625.1. Taxonomy (NCBI): domain Eukaryota; kingdom Metazoa; phylum Chordata; class Mammalia; order Carnivora; family Mustelidae; genus Mellivora; species Mellivora capensis. The sequence goes on along the minus strand of PISX010013038.1, from coordinate 41,535 downwards.
TTGTAAAGGGCCTGTTGTGGTACAGTCCCTGCTCTGAGTGTTTAATAAAATGTCACTGCTGTGGTGACTCAGGGATGCAGACCCGCATGTCAGCCCAGCATTTCCCAGGGCTCCCACACCCTCGTAGGGCCCGGATGGAAAACGAGACCAACAGTGGGGGGTGGGGGGGGCACTGGTGGGATGGGCTCTCTTGAGCCCTCGGTTCGATGATAGGGGTCTGCGGGGGGGAAGGCTCCTTCCTACTCTTGGGCTCAGTTTCCACACTCATGACTTGGAGGGAAGGAGGCAAAGGGAGGGCAAGGTCTCAGATCTGTGGGAAGAGAATAAATATGGAGAGGGAATAGATCCCAGAGGCTTTCCAGCCAGGGTGAGACCGGGGCGCCCTGCCCTTGGATCCAAGTGTGAGAGGGCAAAACTGCGAGAGAGACCCTAGTGCCTCCAAGTCACTTGTTCCCCCAACACCTTCCCGGTCCCTCTCAGACTCCCTCCCACTCCCCACCCCCCCACCAGCCACCAGAGCTGGGAGGCACAGGAACAGACCCACGGTCTCCAGCTGAGTTTTATGAAGTTCAGTTTCACAAGGTCAAGCCCAGGCCATGGGCAGCAGTGTCACTGAGCCAGGGTGGGGCCCGGCCATGGCCCACTGGGCAGATGAAGGTGGGAGCCCCCCTGCCCCGACCCAGGGGGGACCACGGCAAAGCAGCTTCCAGTGTTCCAGGCCCTCTGGGGACAGCTGGGGCTCTTGGAGGGTAAACCCCATTCCCAAAGTCACCAGCCGCCTCACCTGCTGCCCCTGGGGCTATACAGACTTGGGGTGCAGCCCTGGCTCTGCCTCTACCTCTGGTTCCGTGGGCCCAGCCCCAGGGCTTGGCACCTCCGGGGCTTCGAGGCTGCCAGGCTCCTCAGCCCCAGTGGGCAGAGCCCCAGAGTCCCCTTCGGCCTCAGCATCCTCGGTGCCTTGGCTGGGCTGGGGGTTCCGAGAGCGGCGCAGGCAACAACTGGTGGCGACAGCCATGAAGATCCCGGCCAGGACCACCTCAGAGCCAGCCAGGTAGAAGATGATCTCATAGTTCTTCAGGGCGTCCACCAGGCGGCCTGGGACGGAGGGAGGCAGGAGGTGAGGGCCTGCAGGGGGGTGGGGGGGACCCCACCCTCTCCCCTTTCCCACAACCTCAGATAAAGGGCCATGTGCACCCTCAACTTGGTGGGATTTACATTTGGGTGATACAGACACGCCCCCGTTTTTATGCCCGTTTGACAGCTGCGAAACCCCACGCATGTTCTGCCATTTGGGACCTTAAAAATGTCACCACCACCTTGGACCTCAATTTCTTAAGTGATATAGGGCCTTCAGTGAGGCAGCACTTTTCAGGTTACAAGGCACCCCTCGACCCCCAGACCGAGACCCCACATGTGCCGTGTGATTTGCCCAGCGAGCGGGTGGGGAGGGGGCACTGGGTTCAGCCTCACCCTCCTGGGGGCCCCCAAACCCTGCTCTTTGCAGCTAACCCCCCTGGTCTTCAGGGGCCTGGCTCAGCTTTCTCTCCGTCTCCCTCCCCAGCCTCCTGCTGTCCCTGCCCGGAGCCCCGATAGCCTTGACTGAGCTTCCACTACTGCGAGCTGGGGGTTAGGACTCATGGGTCACAACCCGTCTTTTCCCCTCTGTATTTTCTAAATGTTCTATCCAGGTGCATATTACTTTCATACACAGGAATATCTTGTAATTGCAATATTGCCCCCCCCCCAAGTGTGGGGGAGCTCTGTGGGCTCTATTCTCTCCTGGCATTTTTGTCGCTGACCATCCAGGCTGTGACCCCTTGGTCTACAGCTCTGTGGCTTCGGGGGAGCTTCCCGGTGTCCCCCAAGCTGGCTGCCTGCCTGAGCCCCTCTGAGCACTGCTCCCAATCTTGCCGCCCTGGTCCCCGCCCAGCCAACCAGTCCTGTCCCTGCCCCTCCCACACTCAGCCCTGCAGTTTTCTCACCCCTTCTCACTCCCTATTAGATCTACCCACCCAGGTCACATGAGAAAATGGAAGAATCCCTGAGCCTCTGGGGAGCTGGTTCTGTGGCTTTTGGTGGTGGGCTTGGCCGGCCTCCCACTGAGGTGAGGTGACAAGGCCTGATGAGGACATTGAGCTAGACCAGCCCAGGAAGGAGGGACAGTTCACCCCATCTCAGGGGCAGCCTGGGCCCCAGCACAGGTGGCCTCCCCTCATTGCTCATCCCACAGCCTGACCACAGGCAGGCTCTCTATGCTGGGACAGGGACAACCCGCCAACCCAGGAGGACCCTGACATCCCCCCTTTCCAAGCTCAGTTCCTGCCTCACTTGTATAGGAACCCTGAACCCCTAATGTGCCCACACTGTCCCATGTCCTCTCCTGCGGGGTCTACACTGCCCTGTGAGGCGGCCTGCATGCTGGCCCCTGCAGTTCCTTCCCTGGCCTGTCATCATGGTGACTTCCTAAGGCCAGTGACTGGAGAATGCCCTGTGGGCCGTGCACACCACGGAAGGCCCAGAACCTGTCCCTGCACAGCAGCTTCACCAAGTGAGGGCCCACTGGAAAGATGAGGGAGGAAGCTGCCCCCTGGGGTCTCCCCCAGGGAGACCACTCATGAGCACCCCAAGCACCCCCATTCCGCTCACGGCTGGTTTCTCCACGACACTGTCCCTCTCCTGGTCCCCCTTAGAGGCTGAGGACACTCGGCTGCAGTGTTCCAAAGGTAGGGGCATTTAGCCCTGGGCAGGGCTCTGCTCTCACTCTGGGACCACACTGTACTAGGCACCTGTGCCTCAGTTCTCCCATCCACAAAACGAGAATAAGAATCCGCACTTCACAAGGACTTTGTGCCAGCGTTTGAGATGACCCAATGGGTCAGCAGCTGTCAGTGCTGGGTTCTTCCTGGCATCTTTCCTGGTGCTTCCGGCCCCACCCAGAGCTAGTAGGACCTGGCTTGGATGAGGGGCTCATTAGCCATGGGAAGGGGGCTGTACCCCACCAGGCTGTCTCCACTGATGGGTCCCTTGCCCTCATCCCTGGAAGCTCCACCTGGGACAGGGCAGGGGCTCCCCCCCTTCCAGGGAACTAGCCCTGCACCCCCTCCTCCCAAGGGGCGCACCAGCAGAGGGCGGTCCAATGAGCACAGCCACGGCCTCGACCAGCAGCACCAGGCCCAGGGCACTGGGGAAGCGGTGCGAACCCACGGCTGCCATGAGCACCTCGAACTGCAGCGCGCCCACCATGCCATACGAGAGGCCGAAGGCGACGCAGAAGGCGACGAGGGCGCCGTAGGAGCGCGCGCGAGCGCTGCTCAGGTCCGTGAGCCCGTTGACCATGAGCGCCAGGCTGAAGAGGTAGGCGACATGGGGTCGTAGGCGCGCCAGGCCCGCCAGGGCCCCGCACGCCGGCCGTGCCACGATGTCTACAAAGCCCACGATGGACAGCAGGAAGGCGGCGTCGGCGTCCGGCACGCCCGCGTCCTTGGCGTAGTTCACCAGCAGGATGGCGGGCACGAAGAGCCCCAGCGCCATCAGGAACTTGGTGACGGCGTACACCCCGAAGGCGCGGTCGGCGCACACGGCCACGTCCAGCAGGCGCCGGCGGGGGCGGCCGCCAGGGGGCGCGTCGCGCAGCCGCAGCCCCCCGCGCTCCGGCTCCGCGTCCCCCGGAGCGTCGTCCGCGCTGTCCCGGCGAGGTCGCGGGCCGGGCCCCGGCGGCGGCGGGCGCATGACGGCGCCGCACGCGCAGCAGTGCAGCAGGAGACCGCCGAGCAGCAGGAAGCCGCCGCGCCAGCCGAAGTGCTCGAGCAGCTGCTGGCCCAGCGGCGACAGCGCCGACAGGAACACGGGGCTGCCCGCCGCCGCCAGCCCGTTGGCCAGGGGCCGCCGCCGCTCGAAGTACAGCCCCAGCATGATGAGCGACGGCTGGAAGTTGAGGGCCAACCCCAGGCCTGCGGGCGAGGGCCGCGCTGTGCCGGGCTCCCCGAGGGCGCCCCCAGCCCCAACCCCCAGCGGGAGGGAGGGGCCAGGCCCCGACGGGGCGGGCCCACCACCCCTGGAGGGGAAACTGAGGACAGGAGACCTTCCAGCGAGGACTCCGCCCGGCTCCCCAACCCGCAAGACCAGCCCCGTGCGCGTAGGGGAGGGAGTCGTGGCCGTTCTCACCTGTGAGCACCCCGGCGGTCAGGTACAGCTCCAGGAGGCGCGTGGCGAAGGATGCCAGGACCATGCCCGCCGAGGCCAGCAGCCCACCCACCAGCATCACGGGACGACAGCCAAAGCGGGTCACGAGGATGCTGGAGACCGGACCTGTGGGCAGGGCAGAGTCACCGCTTAGGCTGGACTAATCTCTCTCCCGGGCGCACTCCAGGCTTGCCACGTCCCAGCCCCCAGAAGATGGCATGAGGGGATGAGAGACAGTGTCAGAGAGGACAGTGTCTGCCCAAGGTCACCCAGCCTGGCTGGGACAGACCAAGGGGCAGCACCCTGCGGGGAGGTAGGGGAGGGACCTGTCTTGTTCTGGGGAGGCCCATCCCCAACCCTCCTGAGAACAGGGGACCCAAAGCAGAAGAGGCTGATGCCCCTCGCTTTTGATCTGCCCAGCTGGGCTCGTCTCTTGGATTGCTCAGGTCTTTCCACCCCTTCCTCCCACCCTCCATGCGGCTCGGTTGGGGTGACAGGGTTCACCCCATCCCCGCGCACCCCACAGGTGGTTGGGCGCCGGGGAGCGGGGAGAGCGGGGAATTTTATTTACATCTGTTTCCCCACCTGTAACAGAAGCGGCTGTAGGTCTTTGGCAGGAATGGAGGGGTCCTGCCGGCTGGCCAAACCGGCCCGTTCAGCCACCACCCCCTTCCTGTCCCCCTCCTCCCCTGTCTCTGGGACCAGCGCTTCTACGGGAAGAAAGTGGTTTCCGTGCTCTTCCCGAGGGGTCTGGGGGCTGCCCAGGGGGTCCGTGACTCCTGGTCCCGGATCCCGACTCCCAATCCTGGGCTGGGGGAGGAGAAGCGGGGACCCGCGAGGGGGCGCTGACCGGTGCCGTAGAGCATGGCGAGCATGATGGAGGACACCCAGGCCGTGTCGCTGTAGCCCGCGCCGAAGTCGCGCATAAGCGCGCGGAAGAAGACGCTCACGGCCTTGGGGAAGCCGTAGGCGAAACCGGTGACCACGAAGCAGGCGACCAGCACGGCCCAGCCCCAGCCACCGTCTGGGGGTCCCGCGCCCCGCGGGGGGCCACCAGCGCCCATCGCTGCTGCCTCTGCTGGTGGAAGGGGATAAGAGGGAGCAGCGAAGTTCTGTGGACAGGAAAGAGGAAGGAGACCCAGCGTGGGAAAACTGGAGGCATGGGGACTACATACCTGAGCCCTGCTCTGGGAACGAGCCAGGAGGGAAACCGAGGTAGAACTGCCCCCCCCCCCCAGTCTCCCCCTCCTTCAGGGGGCCTGTGAAAGGGGAGGGGAGGATAATAGAATGGTTCCCACCTGAGTCCGAACTTCAAGAAGACGCCCTCGGAGGACACTCCTTGCCTAGGGACCTAATGGTGGCCGGAGAGGGGGTGCTGGTGAGTGGGGGGGGGGGGCACTGTGGGCCCGTGTGCGCGTGGGAACCATCAGGGTTCCCAGGGTGCACGTGTGAGAGTCTCAGCGCAGGAACTTACAGGGGGTGTGGGGCAGACAGGAGCAGCCTGGCGCCTGCTGCGAAGTGGGTGGCTTTATTTGGCTCCTGGGCCTTGCCATATGTTCATTTTTCTCAATGATCAGAAAGGACTATTGTCATCAGAGCATTATGGAAAAAACAAAAAACCCAAGACATGCCGTAATAACATTAGCCTCGCTTCAGGAGCCTCGGGGGCTGAGCTCCCGTTCATCCCCACTTAGCCATGGGTTTGCTCCGTGACTTGGGCAGGTCCCCTTCCCTTGCTGAGCCTCAGTTTTGCCACCTGTAAGATGGTGATCGATTACCCCCAGGCCAACCAGGAGTCTGGGTGGGGGGTGCTCAGGTCTCTGGTTCCAACTGGGACCTTCGAGGCAGCACTAAAGGGACCTTCTGATCTTCAAACCCCTAGGAGCCCCCCCAAACCCTTCCAGAAGCAGAAAACAGCTCTGAAGTCTCTCACACTCCCAGAGCTCCAGCCAGGGGTTCACACGGCAGCTTCCTGTGCATCCCCCCACCAAAAGAGGAGGTGGGGCCCTCACGGGCAGGGTGGGCCAGCCCACAGCCGGGGAAGGAGCCTCCTTCCCTCCTCCTGCCCTTCCGCTCCTAGGTCTCCCTCCTGGCCCTGGGCAGTGCCAGGTGCCTGGGCAGTGCCAGGTGGGGATCGGAGACTCTGACCCTCTCTCACCAGGACCAGTTTCTGGCTTTACCTGCCTGTTGTTCCCTCACCACAGCTGCAGCTACTTGAACTAGGACAAGGAGGCGGTCCCAGCAGCTCTCCCCTGCACTCACCTGAGCCTTCCAGTGGGTTTGAATGTCTAGCCTCACATCTCCTGAGGCCTCCCGGGAGGGGCTGCCCGGCTGGCTCCCCCTGGGAAGCCTGGCCTTATGGGGGCACGCAGCCGAAGGCCCCCAGTTACCTGCAGATCAGCCACTGGCCTCTCAGCTCTAGCTCCCTCCCTCAGGCCTCGGGCTTAGGGTGCCACCCCCAGCCCTCTAAGAGGCTTTTGCTTGGAAAGGGAGAAGGGACAGGGCACTGACCGCAGCGCAGGGCCACGCTGGACCTCACAGGGGGGTCCCTGTCTCGGGCCCTCCCAGCAGAGCCAGATAAGGAGCCCTCTCCTGGGCAGAGGACACACAGAGCCCTACTCTGGGGGACAGGGGGCTCCTAGTGGTGCTGGGGGCACCGCCCTGCCCTGGAGAGACCCCACCCACCCTATTCACCTCCGTGCCTGGCCTGCCCCCCACCCCCAGTCCACATTCCAGGAGGGGCTTCTGAGGCTTTCGCTGGATCAGGCTAATCCAGGTCGGAGAGCCTGGGACTGAGAGGGCGGGAGGGGCCGGAACAAAGGATGCTGTGTCCCAGGCTGCTCGAGGGTGACTCACTGGTGGTCCCAGACCTTGGCCACTGCCACCCCCCCCTCTGGAGAGCCCCCCACCCCCCGCCACTTCCAGGGAAACCTGGAGCAACAGAGAGACTGGGCCAGAGGTGGGTGGACACAGCCTGAGGGCTTCAGGGCAGACCTCAAGATTTGCTTCAAATGGGCGCTGTGAGGGGTTGTGCATGAGCGAGGCAGTGACCTTCAGGACCTCCTGGACCCCATTCTCCAGCGGGAGGCCTCCAGCCCCACCCCCCACCCCTGTGACCCAAATCAGACACCACCAGTCCTGCGCTCTGTCCTCTTGCTTTATTTCTCACTGTTTACAAAAGTTAAACAGGAGGACATATGCGGGGTGGGGAAGCAGGTGCACAGGGGCTCCTCCCTACTGGGGCAGAGAAGGGGAAGGGGATTGGGGTACATGCGGCAGGGCCCCAGGGAGAGTCCTGGGGCCCTTGGAGGGGAAGAAATGGTCCTGTCCCCCGGTTCTGCCTGCTTTATTTTGAAGGTCCCAGACCCCAGGCCAGCCCCCTTGGAGCTGCTCAAGCTGCGGGCACAGTTTGGGGCGAGGCAGCCACCCCTGGGATCAGAACCCCGGCTTCTCGGGTCCACTGCTGCTGCTGCTGCTGCCGCCACCAGCTCTGGGCAGCCCCCCGGGCAGGTGTGGGGGGAAGACCTCACCCCCTGTCAGAGGAAGGCGTCTCAGCGGATGAGGGGCGCCGAGCGGTCGTTGGTGACGGTGGGACGCAGCTTCACCGTGGCAAAGGGGTTCGTGCCCCTGTGAGGGGAGAGGTCAGGGTGAAAGGGGCCCAGGTCCTCAGCTGCCCGCCCCTACCTCCTGCCCCCAGTGACCACCTCCACTCACCCCTGCCTCGGCTCCCCCCACAGCCCTTCTCTGAGTCCCGTCCCCTCCAGCTCCCATCCTAGAACTCACCGAGGGAAGAGCTCTGGAGGGTGCTGTTCCCAGGACATAAGTTTCTGCAGTGGGAGTGAGGAAGGGCCAGGTTGAGGGGAGAAAGGGGCAGGGGAGACCCTGCCTCTGCTGTTCTCCATTCCAGGAAGGCAGAGGACTAGACCCGTGGCCCCGGGCGGTGCCAGGCTTCTGGAAAACAAGGCTGGGTGTCCTGAAGCCCAGAATTCTGTGGGTTTCAGACATGAGAAGCCTGGGCCAGAGGACCACCCCCCAGGCTCCAGCTGCTCTCCCTACACCCCACTCCTCACGCCGGTCCTGCCCAGTCAGCTCTGGTCCCAGCTTTGACCCAGGATCCTGGTCTTGCCTCTCCTGAGAGGAGGGAAGGACCGGACTTTTCCATGGCTCCCAGCAGGATGACAGGGGCTCCAGTCCCTGTCCCCCTCCCTAGACTCAGAAGTCCATCCCACACCTCCCCTGCAGATGGGTAAACTGAGGCTGGGGTGGGAAGGCCCCCTGCCAGCCAGCCAACCAGTGGCCAAGCAGAGAGGTTTACCTGGTCTCCAGTCTCCCTGCCCACCAGATGAGCCCAAGATTGGGGACAGGCTAGGTGTGTGTGGGGCGGGGCGGGGGGGGAGCTCACCTTGACATCACTGGCTACCCCGAGGCTGCCCATGCTGCTCCGGCGGCTGTCAGGCAGGGGTGTGGGTGCAGGGCTGGGGGCGCGGCTGGGGACACGTGTTGGGGTCCGGGAGCGGGACTGGCCGTCCCAGTACTCCGAGGGGGCTGTAGAGTTGCCCGGCCGGTCCAGGAGGTCATCAAGGCTGTGGCTGCCCCGGAGCGGGTAGGATCTGAGTCCAGAGGAGGGAGGCACGGGAAGGGAGTCAGACGTCAGGCCCCTGCTGCACCCCGCCCCATCCTGCTGGCGTCCCACAGCCTCCTCCATTGTACCCAGGTGAAAGGAGACCACACGGCTTGAAGTCAGTCCCAAGAGGAGGCAGAGGAATGGATGCAATGACTTTCTCCTGGGGGTAGGGGGGGGAACCTCCTCTTCCAGGGTACAAAGGAGGCTGCACCCACTGAGGACAGCCACTCACAGATATCCCCTTGGGGAGTGGGGCCACCACCCCTGCCAGGTACCTGGAAGGAAGCTCATTCATAGAGCTCATCGGGTTCATGGAGGTCACTGGGCTCAAGGGGTTAATGGGGCTCACGGGCACCTCCTCCAGGGGCTTCACATAGGCCTCGGGGAACCAGCCGCTCCTGGGGGTGCAGGCAGAGGGGCCCATAAGCAAAAGGCTCAGCGACAGTGGTCATAGTACCACTCCCAAGAGCAGTTCCGGAGCTGGGCTGTGTGCCAGGCCTGGCTCGAGGGCTTTGCCCAGACTAACTCATTTAATCCCTTGAGATCTTTCTTGACATGCAAGTCCATCCACCCAGCCTCATATCCTGCCTTGGACTTGCAGTGTCTTAGGAGACATTGCAAGTCCAAGGAGGAAAGCAATGTGTCCAAGGACATGCGGCAACCCGCTTCATTCCCTGCTCCCGGAGCACCCACCCCGTGAGGCCCACAGACAGCTGGACACAGCTCCTCCGCCCCAGAGGCACCCAGCCCAGTGGACAGACAGATGTGCAAACGGATGATGACAAGGGTGACTGGGAAGGGGACAGGGCAGGGGCTGAGGACCACAGGAGAATGTACAAGCCCACAGGAAAGGGCTCCTGAGCCGGAGGCGCCTGACTGCCAGCCCCATGCCCTTCCGTGCTCTGTCCCACTGCTGCCGTCCACCCTAGAACTCCGGTGCCCGTGACCCCAGGTATCCCTGCTCTTGGAGTCTTTGTCTGGCTGGAGGCTCATTACTGCATCTCTAGAGAGGCTGGGGCTGCGGGAGAGGCACTTTGATCAATGTTGCTCAGCTTTTTCAGACCCCTGGAGCCCCTCAGGTTCTTGTAGAGCCCTTGGGAAAGTGTTCTTCAAAAAGCCACCTGAGACCGCAAAATGCAATCAACAATGTTCTCACCTAAAGGTAACTGGAAGCAATTTCCACTCAAACTGATGGAATAAAACCATTTCCTTAAGTTTTACCTCTGCTCTCACTATAAAGGGCCTACTGACCAAATCTGCCGTCTCCTTCCCCGCCCGGTGAGGCACGGGGAGGACAGCCATGTTCCCGATGAGAGCGCGGGTCTCGGTGGTTTCACACTTGGGTCCGGGGAAGTCTACTCCACGCCACTTGTGGGGAATGTCAGGGCAGCCTGCTGCTTTTGTGGGTCCACAAGGAGGGGTTTCGAGCCCTGGTGTTTGTAGCCATCTCTCCCCGCCAGCCCATGCTTCCGTATTGGTCCAGTAGCCCCCTGCCATTCTCCGTCTATCCACGCCTCACCCATCCACGACCCCGTGGGCAACCACCCATGGACCACCGGTCCCCAACCCACCCATCAGCTCTTGTCCAGCTGGCTGCACCCTACCAATTCGCTCACATACCTTTCCAGTCACTCCTCAGTCTGTGCACCCCAGCTCCATGCTTCTGCCCCACCCCAACCACTTGGCTCCTCCCTGCCTACCAAGCCGCATCCACCTGCCCACAGGACCAACTCCCGGACCGCCTTCCACCTGCCCACTGCCCGCAGCCCCACACCACACTCCTCAACCCTCTGGCTGTCCCCCGTCCACTGACCCACACCCTTGCGATCACCTTCAGGGGCACCTGCTGACTCCTCCTTCTAAGCCCTCACTCACCCCTTATCCCCTGCAGCATGAATGGCAGTGGGCGCCAAGCAGTCTCCTGCCCATAAGGCCCATGGGGGTCATTGCCTGGCTCCGGCAAGCTCCCACCGCCCCCTTTCTCTTTGGCAGAAAAGTTATCCTTGCACACTCTTTTGGCTTTCAACCCCTGCCTTCCGCCAACCTAGCAGTGACCACAGCGTACTTCCCCACCTCGCACCTCCCCTCCTGGTGTCAAAACCAAGCCCAGTTTGCAATCTTTAAGGCTCTTCCCTGCCCCTGACTGCAACTCAGCCTGCGAGGTCCCAGCCTGGCCTCTGGCTCTGGCCTGAGGGAGCGCCTCCGAGACTGCCCTCTCCCTCAGACCTCCAGGGACTCTCAGGGTCCAGGCAGGAAGCTACTCCTCCCTCCATGTGCGGCACACAGTTAGCGCCCAAGCAGTGGGGCTCCTGCAGTGTTCGTACAAGTGAGAGAACCTTCCCATTCCTCCCAAGGGCCTGTCCACTTCCTATCCGGGCTGGCTGGATGAGGACACGGAGAGTGGTCCGGGCTGGGGTGGGGGGAAGGGGAGAATTGTCTGGGTCCCAGCAGTGGAGGTGGCGGACGGAGGGGGACAAGTCACCGTCGGGGCAGGGGAGCCCAGACCTCCTTGCGGGCCCCCTTCCATACACCTCCCGCCCCTGCACCCCGGGGGTCCCACTCACGCGGAGGAGCCCTCCAGCTTGCCGTAGAGCCAGCCGTTCTGGGCCTCTGGCACAAGCACCTCCACGACATCTCCGGCCGAGAAGCGCAGCAGCGTGTGGTTGGCGCCCTCCGAGTGCGAGACGAGGGCGCGGACCCTCCGGGCGCCCCCGCCCCCGCCGCCCGGGCGCGGGCGCTCGCCGAAGGAGTTGGAGCGCGAGCGCTGGGTGCCGCTGGCGTAGAGCGAGGCTGCGGGGTGGGAAGGGGAGCGCAGTGGGTGGGCGCTCCGCCCCGCGGCCACCCTGCGTCCCTCTTGCTGCAGCGCCACCTGCCACCTCCGTGCCTCTTCCCGGGCCCCGAGTCCCCGGCCCACCCTCTGCGCCCCGGGGCCACTCACAGGCGGACGGCGTCCGGGGCAGCGACCGGCGATCGGGCTCCAGCTGCGACGTCGACCTCGCCTCGACCGGCTCGGGGCCGTAGGAGCCGGAGCCGGAGCCGTGCCGGCTGTGGGGGGAGCTGAACTCCGCCAGGGGCCTCGGGGGCTGCGAGGGGAGACGGGCAGGGGAGGGTGGGGCGGGGAGGGGGGCGCCGCGGCGGCGCCCTAGGCCATCCCCCACCCCCAGTCCCTGACGTCGGCGGCGTAGGGGTTCTCTGGCCGGCGGCCCAACCACCACGGGGGCGCCCAGATCGCGCCGGGGCGGAAGGCCGGGCCCGGGGGCGCCGCGTAGACAGGGAGCCTGGGGGGCAGGAGGCTCCAGGCCGAGGGTCGCAGGCCCCAGGGCGCCGCGGAGGGTGCGGGGACCGGCGGGGGCGCGAACGGCGGCGGGGGCGCCCAGGGCCTCACCATGTCCAGGCGGGTGGGCGTCAGGCGGCCCGAGGGGTAGGGCGGCCCCAGCACAGGGCCCAGCAGGCCCGGGGAGTGGGCGCGCGACGGGCTGCGACTGGCCTCCGACTGCTCCTTCCACAGCAGCACGCGGTTCTGGAGCATGCCCCGGGCCTGGCCATGTGGGGACACAGGCGTCAGCCCCCAGAGTCCTGGGGCCCCAGAAGCTGCACCCTAGACCTGGGAACTTGGGCACCGCCGCAAGTGGAGGATAACTGGATTTTCCAGCTGGAAGGAGCTAGAGATCGCTTTGGTGTCACTTGGGACTCACCCAGGTCTAACCCTCTCCCTCTTTTGTTGAAGGCCCCTCAGTTTTCCTTAAGGTGCTTCTCCAGCCTCTTCTCTCTGTCTGTGTGCTTTGGCCGGGCTCTACCACTGCCTGGTACAGCGGCAGGCTTAGAACCCCGGCCTGGCCACAGTGATGGACTCAGGGATGGCACTTGCCCAGAAACTGTGACCAAAGAATCCAATTCCAGTACTTATCCTGGAACAATTGGGAAAAATATTTTCTTGGACCTCATGGGTTTTGCTAAATAGAGTGAAGCCAACACAGGAAGCTACAACTAAGAGAAGATGGCAAATTTCCAAAGACCTGACCTCCTGGATCCAGCTATACCTGAAACCCTTGAACTTCGTAGTAACTCAAGTGGTAAGTACCTTTGCTGAGAAAGCCGGTTTGAGTCATTTCCTGAAAGCAGCCTTTCAAATACAGCTTTCCCAGTGTATTCCTTTTAGTCTACATAAGCGCCCCTAGTGTCCCTGGTACATGGGCATCTAACTCTGTTTGAATACTTTCAAAGACGGGAAACTCAGCTGTTGACCACACAGTCCATAACAACTTGGGGCTGGGAGGGCTTTAAATGTCAGACCAGCTACGTGCATGAATCATGTTTTTAAGTTTCTGTATTTGATGATGTTTTGACATCCTGGGCCTTTACCAATCCTGCAGGCATTGTCCCTCCCAGGGCTAGATAATTCCTAGAGATAGTGAGTTGTCTCTGTGATGGCACCTTTCCATGATTCCTCCCTTCTGTCTGGCCCAGCTGGTAAAAATCTCACAGGGATCTCAGGCAGCAAAACAGAAGCCACTCACATCACAGGAGCAATTAGTCCCATTGGTCATTAGTTGGACACCCTCTTGGTTGCCTTGCTTAACTAATGAACGAAACAGCATAAAGCCAAAACTCCAAAGGTCTTTGTGTGTTGGCCACAAAAGCAGTATGCAAAACAACATTAGGTTCTGCATACCATATTTTTAAAAGGGTTTTTGTCCAGTTTGAGAACATTCAGTGGAAAGCACATGCCAGGGTCCTAGGGTGTTCTGGGAGTAAAGGCCACAGCACCAAGCCCCAGCCTGGACAGCACCCAACTTCCCTGTCTTCCCTCAGCCTTGCCTCCAGGGGGTTTCACCTGTGGTTGGGAAGAAACACTGTGCAGGCTTTCAAAACCACAAGGAGACCACGGGAGAAGTTTTAAAAACATTTATGGAGCGGGGGAGTCATTCTAAGTATGCTACAGACCCCATAGTCTAGAAAAGACCAATAAATTTGACTAAATAAAAATTTTTTTCAACACAGCAAAACCCACAGTAAGCAACGTCAATTGATAAATGACAAATGGAAAATATTTGCAACTCATCACCAAGAAAGGGGTAATTTCAGTAACATATAAAGAGCTCCTAGAAATGAATAAGAAAAAATGGAGGAAAAGAAGATGACATGTCCTAGTAAAGGACATCCAATGGCTTGAAACCATGAAAAGGTCTGTCTTGCTTATAAGAAAAGTATGAAATAAAACCACACGAAGATGCCAGTTTTACCTTGCTGATTAGCAAAGATTGAAAAGTTTGCTTTCACACTGTTGTCAAGGAGAAGGAAATCTCCTACATGGCTGGCAGAAGGGCAAAATGGGACCACCAATGCCTATATTCTTGGAGTCGCCAATTCTGTTCCTAGGAATTTATCCTGGAGCTAGACTTGCACAAGTGCAATAAACCTGGAGAAGCTGAGGGCAAGGTGGGCGGGGGCATGTTATTGACAAGACGTGGACTCAGCCGGGATTGGGTATGAGAGGCAAGTGAGAGTGACCTGTTGCTGAGCCCAACCCTCATCATCCTTTAAATCTTGTTCCAAATCTTGTGCATTCTGCTTATAGATAAAGTGATGGGTAAATATTTATGCTTGACTATCTTAGGAGTTTGATCTTGAATGTCCTAAAGTCCAGCTGGGTCAGTCAACACAATACCTGTTCCCCCCATGGCCTCATACCTAGGGGAAGCCTGGCTCATTCAATCTGCAGCCCTCTCCGAGGGGCGATCACTTAGCAGGAGGCAGCCAGGGGAGGAGTCAACACTCCCCTTAATATTGGAGGTTAACTGTCCAGGACACAAGCAGAAAGGAGCTTCCCCCCAAAGAAGGTACTTAAACAGCCAAGAAGTACCGGAAAAGATATTCAGCATCAGGAGCCATCAGGGAAATGCAAATCAAAGCCATAACAAGATACCACTTGACATCCACTAGCATGGCTAGAATCAAGATGACCGACAATAACAAGTGTTGGCAAGGATACGGAGCCATTGGAAAGCTCAGGCTGCCGGTGGGGCCGTGAAATGGTGCAGCCACTTTGGAAAGTGACTGGAAGTTCCTTAAACAGTTAAACACAGAGCTCCCTGATTCTCAGGAAGTCGACTCCCCTGTAGCCATGAGGAATGAAAACATGTCCACACAGAAACTTCTACAGCTATCCACTGTAGCATTATTTAGAACAGGCGCAAAGTAGAAACAACCCAGATGTCCATCAACCAATGAATGGATGAATAAAATGAGATGTCTCCATACAACGGAATAGCATCTGGCAGCAATGAGGAACGAAGGACGGATCTGTGCCCCAACACTGAAGAATCTTGCTCCCAGCAATGCGTCGTGAGAGAAGCCCGTCACAGAGGACCACACATTGATTCCATTCATATGAAATGCCGAGAAAAGGGACATCTCCAGAGACAGAATGTAGACTGTGGTGGCCTGGACCAGAGTGGGGGGTTGTGGGGGGATGGGGGAGGGTTGGGGAATGATCATTAAGGGGTGCTGGGGTGTTTAGGGGGGATGCAGATGTTCCAAACTTGATTGTGGTGATGGGTGCACGAGTCTGTGAATACACGAGGCTCCACTCAGTTGTACGCTTTACATGGATGGACTGGATGCCGTGTGAATTACACAGCAGCACAACTATTTCAAAGAAGAACAGGAAGTTCCTCCCTGGAGCATCAGTCCCTGGGAGAGGGGAGGGACTGGAGGAGAAGGCTGAGCCCTGAGCCGGGGGCTAGCTGTGGTAGGGACAGCGGGAGGATGTCAGCCAGAGCCGAGATCATATGAATGGAATCATACAATGTGTGTGTGTATGTGGGGAAATAGCTCAAACTACAGAACAAGGACAAATGAAACAGACATGGCAAGGGAGAAGGTCATAGATGGGGAGTTCTAGAAGGAGAAGAAGGAATGATGGCAGAGAGAATAGTTAAAGAAACAGAAGAGGAAATGGCTCCCTGACCTGAAGAAAGACCTGAGCCCGCAGAGTGGGGAACACCTGAAGGCACTCATCTAGGGGACACCCAGACAAATTCCTAAGTCCCCAGGACTCCAAGAAAATCTCCAAGCATCCAGAGAAAGAGGCAGTTACTTAAGAGGGAAACAAGACAGGCCGGCACCCGATTTCGCACGCACAACATAGAGCACCAGAAAACGGGAAACATCCTCTTGGACCCCAGGAGAAAAAGCCCACAGCTCTGGAGCCCTTCAACCAGCCGAAATGCTGCTCAGCACTTGGGGTCAAAGCGAGACTTGCACGTATGTGTGGGTTTGGGGGGCACGTCTGCAGAAAACATTCAGTTCATCAAGACAGTGGGAAAGGAAAAGGAGTGAAAACAGTATCAGCGTGTCTGGTCACGTGTTTAATGAACTATCAGTGCGCGTGACCGTGCACCAGGCGTTGGGACTATACATGGTCTACGTGAAGTTTCTCGAGATAGAAGGATCATGCTGCAAAGAAAGGACTCGTGAGAGTCTAGAACTGAAAGTCCTGAAGTTTTTTTGGCAAAACCAAGAGCTGGGGTTCAGGAAGGAGAAGGGGAGGAGTAAGGTCACGTATTAGAGTGCCATGGAGGCAGGAAAATCCTTCCCCAGGCCTCATCTTAAGAGGCGGGGGACCACCATGGACAGAGTAGCACGGGCGGGGGGGGTGTGTCAATATGTTTTAGAAAACACAAGAGATGAATAGATGTTTTCCTGAGGGTCACAAGGTGAGGTCATCACGAAGAGAGATGAGAAGAACAGTAGGATTTGCAAGAGAATAAAGGGGAAAAGGCCTCTGTGGTAACACAACCAAAGTGATAAGAGCAAGGATGGGAAAAAAGAGGAAATGACAAAGTAAAATAAAACAGGTCTATCTGTTGTTGGGTAAAACTGGGAATGAACTGAATTCCTCTACTTGAAGACCTAAGCTGTCAGACTGGTCAAAAGTCAAAACTGAGGGGTGCCTGGGTGGCTCAGTGGGTTAAAGCCTCTGCCTTCGGCTCAGGTCATGATCTCAGGGTCCTGGGATCGAGCCCCGTGTCGGGCTCTCTGCTCAGCGGGGAGGCTGTTTCCCCCCTCTCTCTCTGCCTGCCTCTCTGTCTACCTGTGATCTCTGTCTGTCAAATAAATAAACAAAATTTGAAAAAAAAAAAAAGCATTCACAGAAGAGAAAGGAGGGTAATTTTAAACTCAAACAAAGTGAAATGAAAAGCATCAGACTGGGTTATGAGGTGTTAAATACATAAATGGCAACATTTACAGAGAAGGTATGAGAGTTGTAAACCCAACAGCACTGAACAACATGGTAGTTAAATACAGAAGGCAAAATCCACTAGAAAGCCAACAGGAAATGAGCGAATCTGATTGGTCTAGCAGATGGAACAGAGCAATAGCACAGAGGATTTAAACAATATGATAAAAGCAAAAAGGTCATAACTAGATCTATGAATTGATGAATTTGCAAATGGTGAGTCTACGCAAGCAGGAATGAAAAAATAAATGGTTCGCACATGAGTGAATAAAGGCATGAATTAGTGAATGAATGTGAAAATAAAAATCATGAAGGAATAAATGAAGGAATTTGTATCTGATGATACAGATAAACACAGAAACAACTAAAGAGATAGGGAGAGTAAACAATGAATACCTACAGAGAGGAAAAATAGAAGGAAATGGGTGAAGGGAGGGAAATCCCCGCGGGCAGCCAGCTCACAGAGAGCCCAGGCCCTAGGACGGCTCCACCAGCTGTCCCCCAGCCCCCGCTCACCCGGCCAAAAAACTGCAAGAAGGTGTTGGAAAGCAGCAGGTGCTTCTCGGCTAGGAAACGATAGCGCCGCTTCTCTTCCAGTTCAGCTGCCCGCTGACTCTCAGACACGAAGGCTTGCATCTGTGCGTGTAGCCGGTTCACACTCTCCTGTGGGAGAAGCGTGTTCGGGCTGGAGGCAGCGAGTGGATGCCTCATCCCACCCTCCACGAGTACCAGCCGTCTGAAGCCTCCTGTCTTTCCTGAACCAGCTGTGTCTCCTCCTAGAGGCCCTCCCCGGAGCACCCAGCTCATTGGAGCTCCCAGGCCCACCTCTCACGGGCATCATCGTCCTCCAGACCCTGAGCTCTGTGTCCACCCAGCTGGGCCCTTCTCACAGGCAGGGCTGGTGTCTGAGCCATCCCTCTGCCCCCAGCCCACAAGCGTGAAGAGGGGCCCAGGGAGGTTAGTTTAAGGAAATGTGAATAAGTTGACCGAAGTTCCTAATTGGGAGGGTAGATTCTGAAGAGGAGGGATTAGAGCTTAGTAAAGGAGATAGAAGTCTTGGAGGCCGAGGCCAGGGATACGGCCCTCGCCAGGGATAGGGGAGCGTGGCGGGGGCAGGAGGGAACAGAGGATGGCGTGGCTGCTGGGGAATTACTCCTTGGCTATCACGATCAGGAGCAGCATGACTGATGGCCTTACATTTTCTCTGAGAAGTAGGAGAGCTGGGCAGTGACCGTGCAAGGATCAGCACTGAGGTGGGCCTGAGGGCCAGGGGTGCCCACCCACCTGGGGCCAGCTGACCTCTCTCACTATGCTCACCACAGAGTGTGGGGCAGGAGGCCCTCCTGGAGTTGGGCTGGTGCTGGGCGGGGGAGCTCAGGACGGTGTCAATGGGTCCCCCCAGAGCCTGGTTTTTTCCCCCAGCCCTTGCACCTTCATCTCCCGCACATTCTTGTCCCTCTTGCGTTCCATGCGCCACAACTCAGACATGCACTTCTCCAGGTTGGTGGCTCGGTGGTGGTACTCCCTCTCGTAGTGCTGGCGGCTGTCCTTGGGGAGGGTGGAGAGAGAGGAGGGAGACCCCCATGTCAAAGAGCTCAAGACTCCGGGTCCACTGGTCAGAACACTGGACAGGGTCCCGGGGAGCTCAGCTGGAAACACAAACAGCCTGGGGCCAGTCAATGCCCAGCACAGGGCTCAGTGTGCTCATCCACCAAATGGGGAGAGGCTGTCTTGCCTGTGATGGGCTGGGGGGCCAAGGTGGGTGGCCATACTTACTTTGATGAACTGCATGTCCAACTTGGTATTCTTCTCCATGTGCTGTAGCAGATCTCCGTGGAATGTCTGCACCTGTGTGGAGTGCAGGGTGGGGGTGATCAGGGTGGTCCTAATCATTCCCAGGCCTCGGCATCCCTCGCACTGCCCAGTCTAATACAGCCCACTGTGTTCCTAACACACCAGGCACCTGCCCAATTGTCGCAGAAAATGGACATGAGACAAGGACCTGGTTGGAGGGAAGTTAAATGGTTTGATATGCAAACAGGTCGTGCAGTAGATGGCTGGCCACACACCCTCCATAAATGTATCAGAGTCTTCTGGGTCTTAGTCCCAGTCTGTGCTTTGATGATGCCATTCCTGCCGCCTAGAATTTCCTACCAGACCTCAAATACCAGCTTCTGTGCCCCCTTTACAGGAAGTCTTCCTGACTTCGCCAGCAGCATCCACTGTGCTCCCATTTTGATTCTGGAATGTGTATATATATATGTATATAAATATACATATATATGTACTTTTCGTTCCTCTAGCCACGGGACAGAATCTCTTGCTGGGCCCCTGGTCATAGCCTCTCGAACTGCTATGGACATGAACTTCATCTGACCATGCTCTTGTGTCCCCAGCACCGTGGGCAGGGCCTGACCCAGGCAAAGTGCTCACAGCTGTTGAGGTCTTAGCTGAGGGGTGGCTGGTTTCCACGATAGGTGAGACAGAGGAGGCTGACCACTTGAGTGACCAGAAAGCCGGGGAAGGCTACTGGACTCAGGTTCAGAAGAGCTATGTCCTCGAAATTCTGGTTCTGCCTCCAATTTGCTCTATAACTTTGGACAAGTTGCTGTCCCCTCTCTGGGCCTCAGTTTCCCCATCTGTAAAAGGAAGGTCTTGGCTAGATGCTCTTGAAGGTCCAGCCCTGTAAGCCCGAAGAGCTTTGATTCTCTGAGCCTTGGTTCTCCCCTGGCACCTTCCCCTGGACACCCCCATCAGTATTCCTTGGGTCACTGTGTGTGGTGGGGACATCAGATCTAAATCCTTCAACTGCATGCTTTGCCCTTGGGTTCACAGGGAGAAGAAAGGAGTGTCCCCCATCCTGAAGGGGACCTCTGCCCCACCTCCTTTGTCTGTACCCTCTTTGCCCTCCCCCCAGAACCCGCAGGGGATGCTGCCAAGCTTGCTGCCACAGGGGTCCCCAGGCTGTGCTGGAGGCAGGGGTTCTGTGCCTTGGGGTACAGCATTGCCCAGAAGAAGAATGCCGGTAATCTTCTTCCAGTATTCAGGGAAAACCAATCAATTATAAAAGTTGCCATTTTTACATTTTTCTCTTGCAATTGTTTCAGAAACCCTGGTAACTGCTGGTCTGTAGGGGAGCTTGCTTGTGGCCCCCTCAGGACTGGCCATGCCTTGAACCCCAAGCCATGGCTACTAGGGTGTGTGTGTGTATGTGTGTGTGTGTGTGTGTAAGGGGACTGGTGTTAGGAACGGTGCCAAGACCCCATATCTGCCCTTGTCTACTGGATCCCGCACCTGCGGGACCTCCCAGGGCAACCCCCAGGGCACCTCACTTGCCCCTCCTCTGGCCCTGCTTCCCACTGAAAAGGCAGTCCCAGGTTTCTGCTTGGACACCAAACATGTGTTCCTGAAAATCCCTGCATCCTGAAAAATTGCCCAAAACCAACAACAGGGCTTATGGGAGGTACAGGGTTGGAGGCGACCCACAAAAGCCAGGCAACTTTGTAATCAGAGCACTCAAAGATGCTGAGTGGTACCTGGAGACAAACTTGAACCACACCAAAGGCTACGGAAAATATCTAAAATGCACAAAACCCAGAGAACGGACGCACCAACTCCACCTGGGTTCCTGGAGAGCCGGTATGCTGAGACAATGTGGGAGGGTCACAAAGGTGGGCAAGGGAAGTAGTGCAGCCTGACCCCAGCTGAGAGCCCTGGGCGGCTGGGAGCGCTCTTCCCAGGGAGGCCTGGGAGCACGAGCTCTTTTAAAATGTTCTTTTTTTTTTTTTTTAAAGATTTTATTTATTTATTTGACAGACAGAGATCACAAGGAGGCAGAGAGGCAGGCAGAGAGAGAGGGGGGAAGCAGGCTCCCCGCCGAGCAGAGAGCCCGATGCGGGGCTCGATCCCAGGACCCTGAGATCACTACCCGAGCAGAAGGCAGAGGCTTAACCCACTGAGCCACCCAGGCACCCCTTTTAAAATGTTCTTAAGGGGCACCTGGCTGGCTCAGTCCTTAAGCGTCTGCCTTTGGCTTGGGTTATGATCCAGGGGTCCTGGAATCTAGCCCCGCACTGGGCTCCCTGTTCAGCGGGGAGCCTCTTCTCCCTCTCCCACTCCCCGTTTGTATTTCCTCTCTCACTATCTCTCTCTCTTGCTTGCCGCCAAATAAATAAATAAAATCTCTTTTAAAAAAGTTATTAAAATACATATTAAATGGCTCGTGCTATCAGTGCAGCAGACAGGCTGGGGACTTTTCCTTTCTTCCTAATTCTGGTTGCCCTATCCATCCCACTCTTGCCTAGGAGACCTGGCTTATGAGCAAGCCACATTCCACGTATCAGATGTCACTCCTTCTGCTTCCAGTCGGGTATGAACTGAGTCACCTCGTGGATGTGTGTGTTAGAATGAGACTGCTGGGTTGTGATTCTTCCCATTGCGATGGCTTGGCTACGATCACCAATTAGATGGGACCCAGGCAATACTGGGTCAATGGAAAGTCTTCATTAACTTCCAGAAGAATATCTATTAAGGGGTTGATAATTGATGTGAACTTGAGCTCTTGTTTTGGGGGAACCATAGGACTATCTATTAACAGGTGGCTTCTGAAACAAGGAAGTCACCAACCCCAGGCAGACTGAGGAATTCCCAGCAGGTCAGAACAGAGACTGTCCTCCCCTGCACCCCCTCTCCCAGCATATACTTCATTAGCAGGTCCTGTGAGTCCCTCAGTACAGAAGCTGAGAGCAGATCCAGACCCACTGTGGAAAACACACACTGTAAGCTCTATGTTTTTAGTTATTCCAGTAACTCACAAGAAATCCTTTTGCCACCTATACAGGAAACTCCCCACCAACCCCCACCCCAGAAGAATTGTCCCTGTGAGCTGACCCCACTCCTGTCTTCCAGTTTACTCTTGAGCCCCCTCCGGTCAGACTATGCCCCACCATACCAATTAGAATGTCCTCGTTGAAATCACTGACACTCCACATCACAAAGTCAGCTCACAGGACTCCTCTGATGCGTCCTGTGGTCATCATTCGGCACAGTTGACCACTTCCTCCCTCTGAAACACCTTCCTCCCTTGGCTTCCAGCCTACCACCCTCTCCTGGTTTTCCTTGCACTCCTCCTCCCCTATCCACCCCACCTCTTCTTTGTCATTTGCCGATTCTCCCTCACCTCTTGATCCCCCAGGGCCTCTTTCTTTCCCTTCCTACACCCATTCCCTCCATGAGCTCATCCGTCCATATGCTCAGGACTCCCAGACAAACAACCCAGCCTAGACCTTGACCCCAAACTCCAGCCTCATGTACATACAACTGATACTCACATCTCCAGATGGTTTTCTAATAAGCCTCTCAAACTTACCATGTCTAAAACTAAATCCGTGATCTCTCCCCTCCACCTGAACCATTCCACACTTAGTATTTCCCACCTCAGATAAAGGCAACTACACCTTTCCAGTTGATCAGGACAATATGCTGGAGTTAGTTTGACTTTCTCTTTTCTTTTGCAACTGACATTCACTCCATCAGAAAATCTTACTGGCTTTACATTCAGTCTGATTTCTTCTCAACACTACCACTGCTGCCACTTTCCCAAGCCATCTCAATCCTCCCCTAGATTATTGCCATAGCCTCTAAATTGGTCTTCCTGCTTCTGCTTTTGCCCTCCACCGCTGATATTTTATTGTTAGTATGGGAGCCAAAGCGACAGGTCAAACAATGAACAACTGGAGGATGAAATGTAAAAATTCCAATTATAATAGCTAAAAAAGCCATATTATCTAGGAACAAATCTACCAAAAGATGTCCAAGACTACTACCCTGAAACTGACAAGGTGTTCCCATGAGAAACAAATAAATGGAGAGGTATACCATGTTCATGGATCAGAAGTCTCAATATTGTTAAGACGACCATGAATTTATAATTTTTTTGAAGTAGGCTTCACTCCTAACATGGGGCTTAAACTCATGACCCTGAGATCAAGAGTTGCATGCTCTACTGAGTCAGCCAGTTGCCCCTATGATGGCCATTAATTCATAGATTAATACAATCCCTGTCAAAATTCCAGCAGGTTTTCTTAAAGGAATTGACAAGCTGATTCTAAATATAGAAATGCAAAGGATCTTGACTGTGCAAAATAATTTTGAGGAAGATGAACAAAATTCTTAGACTAGTTGATTGTTTTAAAAGATTTTATTTATTTACTTGTCAGAGAGAGAGAGAGTGAGTGCACAAGTAAGGAGAAAAACAGGCAGAGGGAGAAACAGTCTTTCTGCTGAGCAAGGAGCCCAATGCGGGACTTGAGCCCAGGACTATGGGATCATGACCTGAGCGGAAGGCAAATGCTCAACCCCTAGTCAAACACCCCTAGACTATTTGATCTTAAGACTCACTATAAAGCAACAGTAATTAATACAGTTGTGGTTTGGTGTAAGGATAGACAAATATATCAATGGAACAGGGTAGAGAGCTCAGAAATAGACCCACACATAAAACAATAAATCAAATTTTGACAAAGTCAGTTCAATGGGGAAAGCGAAGTCTTTTTGAAGTGGTGCTGGAACAACTGAACGTCTATACGGGGGGAAAGAACCCCTGATTCTACCTCACTTCATACACAAAAGCAAATTTAAGATAGATCACAGAAATAAATGTAAAGTCCAGAACTTAGAGGTTCTATAAGAAAACTTAGAGTATCTTTGCCGTGGTAGTGGGCAAAGATTTCTTAACTAGGATACAAACACAAACCACTTTTTCAAATTGTCAAAGTAGGGACGCCTGGGTGGCTCAGTCGGTTGGGGGTCTGCCTTCCTCTCAGGTTATAATCCCAGGGTCTTGGGATCGAGTACCGCTTCAGGCTCCTTGCTCAGTGGGGAGCCTGCTTCTCTCTTTGCTTGCCTCTCCCTTTGCCTGCTGTTCCGCTCTGTTTGTGCTCACGCTTGCTCTCTCTCTGACAAATAGATAAATAAAATCTTTAAATAAATAAAATTAAAATGTCAAATTAGCAGAGGCAGGTGTTTGCTGTTGCCATAGCATTAGTCCCATGAATTGTAAGGTAGTTTAAACAGATTCTGCCTTTTGTAAAATGAAAACAATAAAATAGACAAATCGGGATTCCTAAAAATGTAAAAGTTCTGCTCATCAAAGACACTATTTAGAAAATGAACAGATAAGCAATAGGTTGGGGGAAAAAAACCTGCACTGTGCATATATCTGATAAAGGACTCCTATCTTGACTATATAAGGAACTCCTATAAGTCAACAATAATTATAATGGGCAATAAATATGAATGGGCAAAGTGCTAATGTCCAATAAGTCCATTAAAAGTCTTTGATCATCGGCATACGCAAAATGAAACCACATTGAGGTACTGTTCCGCACCTCAGAGAACGGCTAAAACAACAAAGACCGACAACATCGAAGGCTGCAAAGCGAGTCAAGCAGCGGCAGCTCGCACAGATCGCTAGCGGGGCTTCGGCTAGCACAATGACTTTGGTGGTTTCCTATAAAGCCAATATATGTCAATATATGTCAGCCCCATTCCCACAAATTCCGCTCCCAGGTATTTACCCAAGAGGAATGAAGATATACATCCACAAAACTTGTGTAAGCATGTTCACAGCAGCCCTAGTCCTAGTTATCCCAAACTGGAAACAACCCAAATGACCACCAGCAGAAAAAGAGATAAATTGTCGTAGCTTCCTTCGGTGACATAGAAAGCAATCAAACAGGACAACGCACCACTACCCGTGACGGCACGAAGCCATCTTACAGACATTACGTCGGGTGAAGGAGGAGGGTCGCGGAGGAAGATATATGTACAATTCCTATCATATTAAGTCCTAGAACAGGAAAAATGAATCTCCACTTTGACAGAAATCAGACAGTGGGTTGCCAAAGAGGAGGAAAACTCGTTTTTAATGAAAAGAAAGAAACGAGAGTGAACGTTAATGGGGAGAGCGTTTTGGGGAAGGGGGTGATGAAAATAGTCTAACATTAGATAGTGGGAATGGGTTCAAAGCTCTGCGACTACATTAAAAACTTCTGAAGTGTATACTTAAAAGGGGTGAATTTCAAGCTGATATTATATATTTAATATATAATAAATACAATATATATGAGATTATATTTTTTTATATTTTTATATATTATTGTATATATAGATACACCCATGATAGGTGTTCTATTATGGGCTCTATTCTTTTTTTTTTTTTTAAGATTTTATTTATTTGGGCGCCTGGGTGGCTCAGTGGGTTAAGCCACTGCCTTCGGCCCAGGTCATGATCTCAGGGTCCTGGGATTGAGTCCCACATCGGGCTCTCTGCTCAGCAGGGAGCCTGCTTCCCTCTCTCTCTCTCTGCCTGCCTCTCTGCCTGTTTGTGATCTCTGTCTGTCTTTTATTTATTTATTTATTTGACAGACAGAGATCACAAGCAGGCAGAGAGGCAGGCAGAGAGAGGAAGGGAAGCAAGCTCACTGCTGAGCAGAAAGCCCAATGCAGGGCTTGATCCCAGGACCCTGAGATCATGACCCGGACCGAAGGCAGAGGCTTTAACCCACTGAGCCACCCAGGCGCCCCTCTATTCTTGGTCCAGGTATTAAATCATAATATCTGGAAATGTTTGGGGGGAAGAAATGAGGAAAAAAGTAAACATAGCCAAGAGGAAGGGACAGATGTTGAAAATGAGTTGCGGAGATCTGACATACAGATAATAGGAGTTCCTAAAGAAGAAATGCAAAGACAGAGAACAAAAACATTCTAAAAACTGTGATTCAAGATAATGTTCCTGAAATTAAAAAAAAAAAAGATTTAAAACTACTTATTGCAAAAGTACACCATGGGAGTGGTAATATGGACCCAGATGGGTCAACACCAAGACATGTCTAGAAAAATTACTGGACTGAAGAAAAAGAAAAGAAGAAAAAAATCTTGGGCATCTAGGCTGAGAAAGAAAGTAGATTTATGATGGGAAAAAAATAGATCATCAGATTTTTCAACAGCAATGTTCAACATTCCATGTCAGAAGCTGCCTGGAATGTCCAAATGCTTTCATTCTCCGTATCCTCGAGAATCAGGGTTCTTTTTTTTTTTTTTTAATTTTTAAAAAGATTTACTTATTTGAGACAGATACAGAGAAAGAGAGAGAGGCATAAGCAGGGGGGTAGGCAGAAGGAGAGGGAGAAGCAGACTCCCTGCTGAGCCAGGAGCCCCATGTGGGGCTCGATTCCAGGACCCCAGGATCAAGACCTGAGCCGAAGGCAGACACCTTACCATCCGAGCCACCCAGGTGCCCCGAGAATCAGGAATCTTGATGGAGACCAGGAACAAAGGAGATGCCGTGTAACCCATAGGAGGCTGAGCAAAACAAGGCAGCCAGAAAGCCGTCAAAACTACTAGGGTCCTGCCCAAGAGACTCGGGAGCCCGACTGAGGAAGCTTCTAGTGGCCAAAGAGGGAGACGTTTTCAACTTGGCTGAAGACAATAACATTGCAAAGGACTGAAAGACATCAGATGTGTTTAAATCTGCAAATACCGATGGTACTAAAAAATACCACAGTAATGGTGCGAGGAAAACACAACAGCTAATGGGTCACCTTCAGAGGACGACAGGGAGCGCGTTCATGACCTTAAAGCTGATGAGTGAGGGGAGTGACTAAACCTTGATCCTGCTTCTCCCACACAAAATGTGCCCCTGGCAGCAAAGAGTACGGCAAGGAGGAGCGTCTCCGTATAGAAATATCCCGGTTAATGGGTAAGAGCATCAGTAGAGCCCTGAACTCCCGCTGTGGGGATGGGTCTGGACACACTGAGCCTCCGTGGTTGTTAATATCACGTGGCTGCAGACGCGACGTGGCTCCCGATGGAAGAGCCCAGAGCTCTCTGCGGTCTTGCCAGAGGGATGGAAGAACCTGGGTCTGACTAAGCCCCTGTGTCCGGATGACAGAGGAACAAGCTGAACTACCCCGGGAATGCGAGATTGGAAGTTTCCAGATGGTAGGAAAACCAGTCCTCAGGCCCCAGGACCTTCAAGAGACAAGTCATAAGGGAAAGAAGGGGATCTGTTGATTGGGAAACTCAAAGGCATATTTGGAAAAAAGAGACGGCACACAACCAAACTCCAGAGTCTAGGGATGTGTGCCCGAGTGTTCAGCTACAAAAGAGCACAAGGGAGGGTCGGATCCGTGGTCGCTTTTGGAAGGAGGCAGAGAAGGAGGGGCTGTGATCTGGACAGGGGCACAGGGAGGGGCTCCCGGAGAGGAGTTCCTGACCTGGATGGTAGTTTGCCTTCAAACGATTCCTTAAGCTCTAATTTGCTGAATGAGATGTTCTCTGTGTTTTCGTGTACAATTAAGAAAAGTCAGGGCACCTGGGTGGCTCAGTGGGTTAAAGCCTCTGCCTTCGGCTCAGGTCATGATCCCAAGATCCTGGGATCGAGCCCCGCATTGGGCTCTCTGCTCAGCAGGGAGCCTGCTTCCTCCTCTCTCTCTGCCTGCCTCTCTGCCTACTTGTGATCTCTGTCTGTCAAATAAATAAATAAATAAATAAATAAAGTCAGATCCTGTCGCTCTTTGGCTGTGCACACTCAGAATGGCCAGAGGTGGGTCACAGCCACACCACAGGGCTCCCATCATAGCCGAGTGTCCCCTTCACACGAACCTCCGCTAGCCTTTCCGAGCTGTTTCCTCGGCCCACAACGCCCTTCCCACACGCGTCTCCCTGGCTAATGCCCTCCCCTCCTCCAGGCCTCTCTCAGTGTCCCTTCCTAGGGCAGTTTCCTGGAATATTGGTCAAAAACTGCCACCCTCCAACAGTCGCTAGGAGCCTTCCCTGCTTTGTTTTCCTCCGGAGCGTGTTTCGCATCTAACCGGTCGTGTATACACTCAGTTGTTAGTCTTGGGTTTTGTCTGGCCCCTCTCTTGGGAGGGCGAGGGTTTGTCTGCTGTGTCCCCTGGGCCTGCCACAGCGCCCGGCGCCCAGCGGTGCAGAGCTGTCGAATGAAGGAGCCCATGGGCCAGGCAGCATCGGTGGTGCTGGGTCCCATCCGGCTCTGGCCGAGGGCCCTGCCCAGGTGTCTCAGCCAAGACGCAGGTGCCCAGAGAGGGCAGCTCTCCTTACAGAGACAGCCTGGGTGACACTTGTCCTCATCCAGCCCAGGTGTGCCACGAGAGACACAGAGAGCCATCAAATCCGAAGATGGGAAGCCACAGGAAGCCAGCACGAGCTGTGTTCCTGATTCCCCTCCTGAGCCCTGGGACAGGGCAGGGCTGAGCCTGCAGGTGTCCCAGAGATGGGCCCTGGACCAGGCTTTTATCCTGGGCAGACGGATGCACGTTTTTCTGCTCCTGCAACTGGTCCCCATTTCGAGAGGGTAACCAAACTGCTGAGTATTTTCTGGTGTCCCTCCAAAGCGCATCCTGACTCCCAAGGGTTCCCCACACACACATTTGAGAGCCACTTGCTGTCACAATGAGCTGACAGGACTTTCCAAGACCTGTCACCACCAGGCCCTCTCCGGCTCTGCCCCAGCTTGCCATCCTTGGCTCCCTTCCTGAGCCCCACGCCCCGCGGATGCCCTCTCCTCTCCTCCCCGCGTGGCCAGCCCCCACTCTCTTTTCAAAGCTTGTTCTTTCCATCCAGAGTCAGTGAAGCCCTGCTTGGGCCCAGGCCCTGCCCCAGCCCTTGCAAGGCTCCCTGTCTTGGGAGGGATAGAGACAGGCTGCCAGGTCCTGCTGCCAATTGTCACCGTGAAGATGGGTGAAGGGCAGCTAGTTTTATGAATTTCCTCACAAGAGTCCTGCCGGTAGTTATGATTGTCTTTGTTGTACAAACCAATAAGTCAAAGTACAGGGAGGCTTGTTCAAGGTCACCGGTCAGGGGCAGGTGGTGCTGGGCTGAGAAGCCAGGTGCTGGGGCTGCAGAGCTTGTATTCTTAACCACTGTGCGCTAAGAATGCATAGAGGCATCTGTTAGGGTCTAGAAGAAGCAATGAGCTTGTCCAGGGGTCAAGGGAGGCCTGTAAGGCGCTGGCCAGCAAGGCTGGGGCTGCTTCTAGGCTGAGCAAACAGCATGAAGCCTGCCCAGCGGTAGGAACGCCAGGCTGTGTCTGCACAGGGCTGCTCTTTGCGGACTGGGGGTGCCACAGGGAGGCTGCTGGGTCAGCAGGGCCTGGCATCCCTCACTGAGAAGACTGGGTTTAGTTCTGTGGGGTTTTCTCATGGGTGTGACAGGGTCAGGTGCTGCTCCCTGGGAGCATGGAGGGAGGTGCTGGAGGGCCAGAAAGGAGCAGGGCCTGGCTGCGTACACCTGGGCCCTTTCTCTCCCTAGCTCCTGTACTCATTCTGGAACTGGGGGCAAGGGACTCGATCTCTGAGACTCAGTTTCCCCGTCTGTAGAATGGAGATAGAAGCGGCGGCTGCCTCCTGGGGTTGCTGGAGGCTGGAACAAGCTGTGGCAGGTGTACATGGCCCACACAGCCTGGGCCTGGCAGATGCCCGGGACACTTGTGCCTGTGTGTCACTAAGGGCTGCAGGGAGCCCTCCCTGAGAAAGGCTGAGGGGGGCTGGGCCTGCGTCTTCCTCGGAACGCAGCCCACTCCCCTGCATGATGCCTCAGGGCCGTGCTACTCACCACCACCTCCAGGTCAGAGTTCAAGTGCCGCTGCGTGTCCGACATCTGCACCAGCATCTCCCCTGGAGGCAGGGAGAGCGGCCTTCAGTGGGGGCAGCCTGCGCCGCCCGCGCCACCCACCCTCCTCCTGGCAGAAGCTGCCGCAGGGGCTCCCTGAGACAGCATTCGGGGGGGAAAGTCCAAGGATTTCCCATATGGCTCCGGGAGGATGGCCATGCTTGTCCCCGCACTGGAACAGCCCCTCAGGGAGTGGCGGGGAGGGGCTTGGGCTCCAGAACAGGAGTCCAGACTCTGGGCTCGCCCTGGGCCACCAGGCCTGTGGCTTGGGGGGATTTCCAGGAAGGGTAAGAACTTGAAAGGAACCCTGTCTGGGATCCCCAGCTGGCGGGCCCGGCAGGCCCTGGGCCTGAGGAACAGCACCAGGGAGATGAAGGGTCTAGGCAGCAGGAGGCGGCCTCGGGCGGACTCAGGGCTGGGAGGAGAGCCCCTCCAGGCCCAAGAAAGAGTGGGGGCTCTAGTGGAAGGGGGAGCGCCTCACCCAGAATCTGCGAGGTAGAGCTCTGCAGGGCCTGCTCCCCGATCTTCTGGATGGCGTTGAAGTACACCTCAGCCGCCTGGGACAGAGCTGCGTGGGGACAAGGGGTGCCCGTTGCCCCAGCCCTTCCTTCATCTACCCCTGCCCTCTGGAGACCCCTCCTGGCAGGCAAGGGTGCGTGGAGGGGACAGGGGGGTGCAGAGGCATCTGGGGGGGGTGTCCGGGTGGTGTGTGTGGATGCCAGGTGTTGGCCAGGGGATGAAGCAGGCGTGGAGTAGGGCCCGGGGCAGTGTGTGTCCATCACGGGTGGGGGCGCAGGCGTCCGTGTGTACCCACGGAAGGGTGTGGGCAGGTGTGGTGTGGTGCACAGGTGTAGGGGCATGGGGGGGCAGGCTGGCGGAGCTGGGGAAGGGGAAAGCAAGCTTTGATTCCAAAGTCCTGAAAGGCAGGGAGGGCTTGGGTGGCCCTCGGCTCCGGGTGTGTCCCTGGCTTATCCTTGGCACAGAGGGTTGCAAGCCCTGGCAGGGTGATTAGCCTTGGTGGAGCCGGGGTTGCTGGGAGATGGGGGAGGGGCGGCTGTCGGCGTGTGGGTGCGGGCACCAGGCAGAGTGAGGACACAGGGCTGCGGCGTAAAGCCAGGCTCGCCGAGCTGGGTGTGGGGGCAGCCGTGGGCTCATGGGCCACATGAGGGTGACGTACAGAGGTGTGTGTAGTTGGGGCCGTGGAGGCCACCAGGACCAGGCACTGCGTCTCTGGGAGCACCTCGGGGGCATCTGAGCAGCAGGCAGAGGCAGGTGTGGGGGGTGTGGGCGAGGGTGCTGGGTGGGAGCATGGGGGGACCAGGCGCGTGGGGACAGCGCAGGCGGAGGGGCTGGGGGCCCAGGGCCGGACACTTACCATGGAAGGCCCGCAGGTAGTTGTTCCCGAGGTATACCAGGTTCTCCAGGGCGGGGTTAAACTGGTCGGTAATGCTCTGAAGCCCCAGGCCACCGGGAGGGAGGGGAGAATGGGGAGTGGGAGAGGGAGAAAGGTCGATGGGCAGAGGCAAGTCACTGGGCCTCAGGAGCAGGGCGCCCCCCCACCAGCCCCAGAGAGGAGCCTGACCCTAGGGGCGCCTGCCTAGAAGCGTGGAGTCAGCCCAGATTCTGACTCTGCAACAGGGGCCTCAAGGCCACCTCCCCGAATCCCTGTTCCACGCCAGCTCATGCTCCCATGCCTGCCCAGGCGGGATCCTGCTTCCAAGACCATGCATCTAGAAGGTTCTCCTCCTCCCACGGGGAGGAAGCCTGTGGTCTGTGGCTGCCCCTAGCTGGGTGTGCCCCAACCCAGCGCTGGGTCCAGGCCTTGCCAGGCTGGACACATGGCTGTCCAACGGTCACCTCAGGGGGCAAGGACAGATCTTGCCCTCCTCAAAGAAGAGCCCATTGGCGGCAAGGCTGTGGCAGGGTCACAGGCCACCTCAGGCTACAGCCAGTTGGAGTACCCTCGGGGTACAGAGGGCCCGGGGCAATGACTTAGACTTGGATCTTTGTTCACACCGCGGAAGCCTCTCTGGGAAGTTCAGAGACCTTGAACAGATTCTTTAACCATGTGGCCTTGGCCTTCTCATCTACCCTTTGGGGTGATTATTTTCTATCCTACAGGCAGGGTGCGTGAGGCTTACACGGGAAAGGGTCCTGCACACAGGAGGTGCTCGATAAAAGTCTACAGGGACAGTGGCAACCCCTTCGGAGTGAGGTAGAAAATTTGAATGAGGGGCTCTGAAAGGAGAGAAAGACAGAGACAGGAAAAGAAAGAGAGAGAGAGAATGCCCCAGTCCTAGGCCAGGTGGCTTGCTGGGCTCCCCCGTCACTCCCCCTGCTAGTCACCCTGGGCTCCATCCTGCCTTGGTCTAGCATCTAGGCATGCTGTCTCAGTGGGCCTGTCGCTCACTGGGTGACTGGACAAGACACGTCCAGGCTGCCCCCAGGGATCCCCACCCTTGAGCCCACAACCCAGCCTGGCCTGGGCCTTCCTTTCCAGAACATGCTGCAGTCGTGCTCACCCTCTGTCCTCCAAAGCCAGTCCAACCTTTGAGCCCCAGGAAGGGGTGCTCGGACCTGGGGCCCAGGCCACATGCTCACCTTGTAGATAGCCATGGTGGACCTGTAGAACTGGTCCATCTCAGGGGCCATAGAGTGGGCCACAAGTCAGATGCCGGGCAGGAGGCTGGAGGCGCTGGCAGGCCCGGGAGCGGGGGGTGTCGGTCCCTCTAGTGCCCACTGCTTTGAAGGAGCGAAGAAAGCTGCAGAGTGGGACCTGAAGACGGAGGCCCTGCTGCAGGTGCTGGTGGCTGGGGAGGAGGTGGCAGCTTAATTATTCACCAGCCAGGGATGTCAGAATGCGATCTGGGGCGTAACCAGACCCGGGGGGAAGGCATCCTGTGACGCGGGCAGGTTCGTGTGACCTGCCCTTCAATTATTTACCCCTCGGAACCGTGGGACAGTGGGCTCGCGTGGATGCGGGCCACTGTCTTAGGTCACCCTCCTCCTCCACGTCTAGCTTCCCCCCCAGCCAGCAGGGATGCCCTCCCATCTGCCCACATTGGGCATTGCCCAAATTATAGGGCCAGAGCTGCTGGGGGCCCTCCCCTGGGACCCTCCCTGACAGGTCCAGCGCTGGAGGCTGAATGTACCACTGGGCGTCATGGCTTTCTGGTCTTCTGTCTGCCCCAAGCCCCTCACGCCGCACCTCGAGGGCTGGGGCTCCCCCATGGGCCGCTGCCTGCCCACCTCCGCTCATGTTGGCAGCAGGAACCCTAGAGCCACACAGACCTGGGACAAAGCTTGGCCCCGCTCGCGGGCTGTGTGACTATGCCCAAGCCCCCTACCCTCTCTGGGTCTCATCTCTGGCTCTAGCAAATGGAGCTCACCCTCAACTACCACTGTGGGCGAGTGGGCTTGGCAGCTGCCTCTGAACAGCTTCACTTCTAGCCTGACCAGATTCGGGGAGGCCTGGGGAAGAAAAGTGGTGCCCCCCCCCCCCCCCGGGGGAATCCCGGAAACAGAGCACTCATCCAAGGGGGCAGAGGACCGTGACAGTCAGGCTGAAGGGAGCTGGCGGGGGGCGGGCGGGGAGGATGGGAGCACTCATGGCACGGCACACATAACACAGGTGAACCAGAATCAAACCATTTATTTCCAGTGGAGCCCCGCCCCCTTAAGCACCACTTCGGGTTGGGAGGAATGACTGAGGTTACAGGAGTGACCTTTGAGAGCTGAGGAGAGCTCCAGGGTGGGGCAGCTTGGAGGGGTGCGGGTGGCTGGGTGTGTGCTGAGGGGCAAAATCAGATGGGGAACCCCGCTCCTGGAGCCTAGGATTCCCCTGCTGATGGTTGGGTCACAGCCTGTTTCTGTGACCGCTGTCCCCTCCAGGGAAGAGGGCAGAGGGCGGAAGGGGTCTTGGCGGGGGATGGTTAAGACCCCCTTAGTGTCTAAATCAACAGGGCTCGGGACTCAAGGGTCAGTTGTCCTTGGCTGTCAGGGAGAGGGCCTCGAGTGAGGCTCCAGGATTTCTAAGCCTAGAATGACAACAGGTGCCAGAAAGTGGGGACAGTGGGGTCAGGCCCTTGGGACCAGCCTCAGGCAGGAAGCCCAGTGCCCTCTGAGGCCTGGTCTGGTCTGCAGACGTGGAGCCACCCAGGCCCCGTTCTGGCCAGTAGCACACCGGGTGGACATCGCCTAGCCTCTCCACCAGGGGCTGGGTGGCTGTGATGACGTGGGGGTAGCTGGGAGCCCAGCTTCACGGCGAGAGCAGCAGCTGAATGAGCTTGTGGAACTGTTCCCGGTGCTCGTGGATATAAACCTCGGTCTCCCACAGAGCGTTGACCAGCACGGCGTCGCTGACCTCATCCAGCATGATATCTGTCCCCAGCTGGGGGTTCAATCTGTCTGGGTCAAGGAGGAGAGCTGACCGCCGGAGGCTTGGCTTGGGTGGGGGACAGGAGTGAGGACCGGGGCGGGCTCGGGGTGCAGAGCAGCCGCGTGGGGAAAGGGGAAGTGGGCACAAAGGGCTGGGTCTGGCCAGGCCGGGGCAGGGGGCGCGGGCCGCTGCCGGCGGAGTCCTCACCTGAAGTACTGGATGTCAACCATCTCGCACCAGGCCCGGGCCCGGTCCACGGCCCGCCCATCTGGATCCGTGCACTGGCAAGAAGGGGTCTCTGTGAGCGTTCAGCACACGCTGTACCCTGAATCACCGCCCGGGGATCCCCAGGCTCTAGTCTGGCTTAGTCACACCACCCCCAGCAGAGTCCCCCTGCCTGTCCCAGCTGTGGAACAGAGGGGCGCGGGCAGCTCAGCAGCCCCTGACCGCAGGGGGAGGGGAGCAGGGGCTGCGTGGACAGTCCTCTGCATCCCGCCCCCTGCGGCTTGTGTCCCATGGCGTATTCTGGGCTTCCACATGGGGCCGTGTTCAAAGAAAGGGCTTCATGGTTAAAAAACGCCTGAAAGCCCCGGGAGTAGGTGGTCACTAAGGGCCAACACTGAGATGGAATCGGGGACCCCTCACCTCAGCGGGCTGAAGACCTTCAACAGAGCCTCTCTGACACCCAGGGTCCCGGGGACTGAGACCCGGAGGCCAGTGGAGCTGGGGAGCGGCCCGTACTCACACAGTCCACCACCATCTTGCCCAGTTCCTTGGCCCCAAAAACAGTCTTGGCCAGTTCCCAGGGGTTGCTGGGACGGAATACATCCACACATGTCACGGGCACCTGTGGGGACTTCCCTGTCCCCAGAGAGACCACAATGGAGAGCTTCTTCACCTTGTTGCACTGACCCTGTTGGGGACAGGACAGGGGTAGCTGGAGGGGATCTTCCCGCCGGCAGACCCTTCCCCAGGTGGCAGGGGCAGAGCCTGTCCTGTCCCCTCCTTTGCTCCACAACAAGCTCCAATATGCTGGGCACCTTGGCAAGTCCCCCCTCCTGGTGGGGCTCCTCCACTGTAGGAGGCCACTGAGATGATGAAGACCCTTCCTGGTCCGAATCTTGGAGTCCCTCCTCCTTCAGGAAGCCTGCCCTGCCCTGTCTGGCCCCTAGAGGGTGCCTGCCTCTGTGACCGCTGCCCCTGCTGTGTCACCCAGGGGCTGCATCTGGGGCTCCCTGATGACCACGGTGAGAACCGCAGCCAGCAAGCCTCTGGCACCCTAGGGGTCAGGCAGCGTCCTACACATTCTACAGAAAAGCACGCGGGTACCTCATGCCAGTCCCCACGCAGTTACCATCGCACCCCATGCAGTGGCAGGACCCCAACCCTGCAGCCAGAGTCCTGAGACTATGTCCCGGCGCTGCCGCTAACACACATGGACCTTGCCCTGCCTCTGCGCTAAGCTCCAAGGGCCGAGGGCCACTTCTGTTCCTCAGGATCACTGACTCAGCACTGTCCTCCCCCTGGAGGCCTCTTCCAGGGGCCCTTTCCGAGCACCCTGGTCTTTTAGCAGAAGCGGTCCTGCTCCTGGACTCCCGCACAGCCCTCCACCACAGCACCCGAAACCCCTGGAGCGGCATTTACATTCTCCCCTAGACGTGAGCTCCCCAAGGGCAAGCATGTGTCCCCAGGCTCGCAGAGTGGCCAGCACTGAGGTTGGCATGTCTTGGTGTGCCCACCACTCTCCCTCCTAGGCGCCCCTCACCACTCACACCAGATTGGGCCTCAGAGTCCCTCTGATTAGCTCAGAGCTCTGGGCCATCACCCATCGTGCGGGTTCAAGTGTGAGATAGAGCTGCTGTCCCACGCACCAAATGAACGGGTGTAAGAATCAAAGCCACGTGCTCTCCTAGGAGGGGACCCTTCTCAAGATTTGCTCAAAGAGGTCAGCTCCCGCGGCCGATCACGTCCAGCCCCCTCGTGCTGGAGGTGCTCTCACCTTGCGGATCATGTCCTGGTTGTACTCATGGATCTCGGTCATGGCGTCCAGCGTGGGGTTGTTGGCCAGCAGTCCGCCGTCCAGGAAGCGCCCATTGGGCCGGAAGTAGGTGGGGGCTGCCCCACTGCTCCGGGCAGCCCGCCACACCAGCTGCTCTGGGGGGTGGGGTGAGGGAAGACCGTGGCCCAGTGGCACCAGGGGACTGGTACGAAACCCACGCGCTGCAGAGCTCCGTGTGCGTGTGGGTCTGTGGGTCTGCAGGGAGAGGAAGAGGCTGGGAACTCTTCAGAAGCACGACTCACAGTCCGTGCCCTCCAGCCCTGCTGTCCGTTGGAAGCCAGGGTAGAAGGGGGGGCCTCCGGGGGGCTCCTTTAGCCTGCCCAAGGCAGGAGAGCCCCCCAGTTCTGCCTGCCCTCAGCGGATAGACTCGGGGCAGTGGCTGGGATGCTGGTGGGCCAGGGGGACCCCGGGAGCAAACCTACGACTCCGACCCTCCACCCAGCCCCTTAGGCTCGTTGTTTCCCGCAGATGCATCAGACATGGTTTTAACCTGAGGGCTGAGTTGGAGGCTTGAGGTTAATATTCTGGCTGAATCGAGGCTCCCGTACAGACTCTGGAGCGTCATAATTCCGAAAGAGGTGGAGTTCAGCAGGCTGCCGGTCAGACAGCGTCCCCGTCAGCATCACCCTGGACAGGAACAGGGGGAAAGACAGCTGGTCACCGACTTAGCCACCCCTGAAAATCCACGCTGGCAAGTTTAAGGCATCATCCTTCCACCCAGCGATCCCGCCCCTGGGAGTTCATCCTAAGACATGCGCGTGCGCACAGAAGACAGGCACACGCGAAGTTATTAACACGTCTGTTCAAGCAAACCGCTGGAAATAGCGGACACGTCCATCAGCAGGATGTTTCAATGGCTCCTCTACCCCAGGGGGTCTGTGTCACTGCGGGATGACCGAGGAAAAACTTTATGTACGGATGGGCGGTGAGCCCCGAGGTTTATGGTCAAGTGCAAAAAGTAAGGTTTAGGACAGTGCCACAATTTATTTAAAAACAAAACCCACCATACTGAGGTACCTATTTGCTTGGTCAGAAGGACCCATGAGCAGAACCTAGGAATAGTGAGGGGCCTCTGGGGCAGGGGACAGCTTGGTGGCTGCAGCCCACAGACAGCAGTGGGAGGA
Source organism: Mellivora capensis (assembly GCA_004024625.1). Classification (NCBI taxonomy): domain Eukaryota; kingdom Metazoa; phylum Chordata; class Mammalia; order Carnivora; family Mustelidae; genus Mellivora; species Mellivora capensis. Next base: position 4,233 of record PISX010013038.1, on the reverse strand, counting down.
GACTTTTCACCATGGCACCTTTGATTCCTCATCAGTGTCTCACTGTATGAGCCTATAACCTATTAGAGAAGACTCCTTCTTGTCTCAAAAGACAAAAACATCCTTAAATACTGCAGGAAATGTGGACTGGCACAGCCCCCTTGGAAGCTAATATGTACTAAGATCTTACAAATCTCTGTGAATTTCATCTGAGAATTCCATTTTGGAAAATCTATCCCTAAGGAAGAATCTGAGCTACAGTAATAGCTCCTTTTCTTTTGTTTTTAAAAGATTTTATTTTATTTATTTGACAGAGAAAGACCTGAGAGAGGGAACACAAGTAGGAGGAGTGGGGGAGGGAGAAGCAGGCTTCCTGCCAAGCAAAGGAGTCCTATGTGGGGCTCTATCCCAGGACCCCAGGATCATGACCTGAGCTGAAGGTAGATGCTCAATGACTGAGCCACCCAGGTGCCCCTATAATAAGAGCTTCTTGCATAAGCTATTCAGTACAAAGGAATTTATTACAGTAAAAAATGAACCGATCTAAATGGTAACAATAGAGGGGTGCCCAGCTGGCTCAATCGGAAGAGCATGTGACTCTTGATCTCAGGGTCGTGAGTTTGAGCCCCACATTGGGTATAGTGATTACTAAAAAATAAATAAATAAACTTTACAAAATAAATAAATGGTAACAATAGAATGAGTAAGTAAATAAAATGTTTTGTGCCCATTCCAAATTATATTAGCTGACTAATAAAGAAATATGTTTGTTAAATTGTAAAGAAAAATATACAGGAAAGGGGACAAAAACTGCTTCTGCATAGGAAAAAAAATTAGCTTTCCATTTCTGGGAATACTGTGGAAAGCTTATCTGAACAACTTCCCCACTGAACAAAAAATAAAATGCTGGAAAAAATATTTTTAAAAATCTCTCCTTAAAATATAGTAGACCAGGGATGCTGGGGTGGCTCAGCCGGTTAGGTCTCTGACTCTTGATTTCAGCTTAGGTCATGATTTCAGGCTCATGAGATCAAGCTCCACATTGGGCTCTATGCTCAGTGGAGGTCTGTTTGAGAATCTCTCTCTCAGCCCCTACCCCCCACACTCTTTTACTCTCTCAAATGAATAAATAAATCTTTAAAAAAGGTGGGGGTGCCTGGGTGGCTCAGTCAGTTAAGCATCCAACTCTTGATTTCAGCTCAGGTCATGATCTTGGGGTCATGAGACTGAGCCCTGCATCAGACTCCATGCTCAATGTGGGGTCTACTTGGAATTCTCTCTCTCCCTCTAAATACATAAATAAATAAAATCTAAACAAAGCAAAACACAAAAAAACATAGAAGACCTAGTAAGATAGAAAGGAAGTAACCCAGGGAAGTTCGGAGATGAGCAAGAACCCAGGGAGGTAAGTGGGGCCCAGACCCAGGATTGACCTAAGGAGATACCAAACACAGTAAATCTGAGCTTCAGTATTGATGGTCTCATGGGGCCAGGGGGACAAAAGCCAAAAGCCCAGGGTCCCACATTAGGGTGGGATCCCAAAGGGCTGCACTCTTGGAATAAGGGTAAACCAGAAATAAACCTGCCCTTTCCTCACCCAGAGGCTATGAGGAAAGTTACCTTGGCATTGGATAAAGGAGAGAGAAAATAAACCCCTGAAAATATATAACCATAAGCTAACCTTTGGTAGTCTAAATTTATATCATCTGCAGGGACGTCCCCAAACCATCATGCCAAGAATTCAGGTATAGGCACCCTAGATGGGAGGGTACCTAGGTACCTGGAAGAGACAACACAAAACATTCTGGAGGAAGATACTCTCATCCTAGGCCTCAAAGAATCTGCACATATTATTTTTCAATATTAAAGACCACCACACAGTTCAAAGGCTGTGGGGGAGGGGGTGTAGCACATGATGAAATAAAATCATAAATGAAAGCCAGTATAAAACAACATAAACAGCAAAACATACCTACATACACTGTAGATATTTGAGTCCTTAAACAAAGATTATAAAACAAGCTATGTTTACAATATTTAAAGACATCAAAAGCAAGTATGATAGTATCTTCAGGGAATAGGAAACTGTAAGTAATGACCTAGAAGATTTGAAGAATAACCAAAGAGTATTGCTAGAAATTAAAAAGTAAAAAAGCAATAGAATTTTAAAAATCAATGGATGGGTTAAGTGGAAAATTAGATAAGGCTAAAGAGAGAATTTGTGAATTGGAAAAGAGGTAAGAAGAAATTTGTCTGGAAGGCAACAGAGAGAGATAAAATAATAGAATATACAAGAGAAGTTACAAGACAGGTCTCGCATATGTTTAACTGGAATTCCAAAAGGAGAGGAGAAAGAAAACTCGGAAGAGGTAAGGGTTGAAGGGATAACAACTCAGGTTTCCAGAACTTAAGAAAGGCAAAAATCCAAAGATTCAAAACTAAAAAATCCCATGCAGAATAAACTGGAAATACTTGCTATCTAGATATATCATAGTATAATGGTAGAACACTAAAAGCAAACACAAAAATAAAAACATTCAGAGAAAAAAGATCAATTACTTTCAAAGGAGTAACAGAATGAAACTGACTTTCCAAAGCTAAAAGTTGATAGAATGATACCTTGCATGTTCCCCAAGAAAATCACCAGTCTAGAATTCTATACCCAGCAAGAATCAGAAAAAAATAAAACTATTTTCAAACAATTCTGCTGGCAGAGACTTCACCACCAGTAGACCCTCTCAAAGGAAAAGTCAATATACTTCAGGCAGAAGGAAAGCGGTCACAGATGGAAGTCTGAGATGCAAGGAAGATGGCAGAACAAAGAAATGAGACACATCTATGCACACACATATACACATGCATACACACACACAGCCAACTGTATGCTGGAGGCAGCTCATACTGGCTTGTAAGAACCTATTGCTAAATCCCATAAGGTGGTTGTTAAAGGGTTGGTAACTTGAAATTGGCCATGGTGGGAGTACTTACGCCATGGGACTTAGTGAACACTATAAATCAGGGCTTCTTCCCCCAGAGATCTGTCTCCCCAGCACACTACTGGACAAATCTAAATGAAAACAAACTTTGAAAGATAATAATAATGTCTTATGAGCTTAAAAAAACAAGATAGTCTTCAAATACAGGAAAACACCTATAGATATGATGGAATTAAATTATTTTAAAAGACTTATCTGAGGGATGGCTAATAGTATCAATTAAATTTAGGCTTTCATAAGTTAAGCATGCACTAAGGAAAAAAGAAATGAGTTCACAAATTTCAAACCATGGGGGTGGAATATAATGATCAAAATTTTTCAGTAACTCTAGGGCATCTGGGTGGCTCAGTCATTAAGTGTCTGGCTCAGGTCATGATCCTGGGGTCCTGGGATAGTGCCCCATGTTGGGTTCCCTGCTCAGTAGGGAGCCTGCTTCTTCCTCTCCCTCTGCCTGCCATTCCCCAACTGTACTTTCTTTCTCTCTGTCACATAAATAAATAAAATCTTAAGAAAATAAAATAACAGGGACGCCTGGGTGGCTCAGTTGGTTGGGCAGCTGCCTTGGGCTCAGGTCATGATCCCGGTGTCCTGGGATCGAGTCCTGCATCGGGCTCCTTGCTCGGCAGGGAGCCTGCTTCTCCCTCTGACTCTGCCTGCCACTCTGTCTGCCTGTGCTCACTCTCTCTCTCTCTGACAAATAAATAAATAAAATCTTTAAAAAAAAAAGAAAAGAAAATAATAAATAAAGAAGGACTCAAGAAGGACTCAAGAAGAGTTAAAGGGTGAATACAGATACACCATACAAATACAACCAAAGAAAACTAGTGTCTCTGTGTTGGTATCAGGATAAAATGGGCTTTAAAGCAAAAAGCATTCCTAGAGATAAAGATAGCTACTTCATAATAATAAAGGACTCCAGTCCTTTAAAGAAAACGATATATAAAGAAAAATATATAACAACTTAAGTATATATGCACTTAATAACATAGTGTCAAAATATTAAAACAAAAATTGACAGCACTATAGGGCAAAAGGCCAAGTTCCCAGAGTAGAAGATTTCAACACAGGTTTCTCAATAATTGATAAAAGTAGTGGGCAAAGACTTCTTACGGGTATGGCAGAACTGGAAATCTTAAACAATATTCCTAGCCAATCTGACTTAATCCACTGTGCAGAACTTGGCACTCAATGCAAAATATATTCTTTCAAATTAGATGTAGGACATATAAGAATTGACTGTAGAGAAGTCCACAAACCA
>PISX010013037.1:23072-58362 GCA_004024625.1 Mellivora capensis | reverse complement strand
ATATATACAACAGAAATATGTGCAGGGGCACCTGGGTGGCCCAGTCATTAAGCGTCTGCCTTTGGCTCAGGTCATGATTCCAGGGTCTTGGGATCTAGTCCCGCTTGGGCTTCCTGCTCCGCGGGAAGCCTGATTCTCCCTCTCCGACTCCCCCTGATTGTGCTCCCTCTCTTGCTGTCTCTCTCTGTCAAATAAATAAAATCTTAAAAAAAAAAAAAAGAAAGAAATGTGTGCAAATAAGCACCAAGAGATGTGCTCAAGAATTTTACAGCAGAATTATTTACAATAGTCCCAGATTGGAAACAACCCAAAAGTCCATGGAAAGGAGGATGTTCAGCATTAACAGCAGAATAGGTTAATACATGGTGGAATATTTTTATAGCAAAGAAACTGGTGAATCGCACAAACATAATCTTAAGCACAAGAAGCCAAACACATACATGCATGCATGTGCACACACATACACAAATGCACTGTATGATTAGACTTCCATGAAAATAAATGAAGCAAACAAACAACACACTAGAGTGATGGAAATAATATGGAAGTAAGTAGAGGTTATTGCCAGCAGGTATTAAGAAACTTACTATAATGGGTGTGTTAGTTTCCAAGGGCTACTGTAAGAAAACACCAAAGACTGTGTGGTGTAAACAACAGAAATTTATTTTGTCACAATTCTGGTGTCTAAAATTCTGAGACCAAGTGTTGGCAGTGTTGGTTTCTCCTGAGGGCTTTCTCCTTGGCTTGTGGATGGCAGTCATATCCCAAGATCTTTGCCTGGTCTTTCTTCTGTGCCTGATTTTGTCCTAACTACCTCTTCTTATAAGGACACCAGGCGTGTCGGATTAGGGCCCACCCAACTGACCTCATTTTACTTAATTACCTCTATAAAGACTCCCACCTCCGAACACAGTCACATTCTGAAGTACTGGGGATTAGGACTTCAACATATGAAATTGAGGGGGGGTCACAATTCAGCCCCTGGAATGGGGATAGGGTGTAATCTCATTTCTTTTAAGATTTTATTTGACAGAGAGAGACACAGTGAGGAGAGGAAACACAAGCAGTGGGAGTGGGAGAGGGATAAGCAGGCTTCTGGCCTGATGCAGGGCTCCATCCCAGGAGCCTGGGATCATGACCTGAGCCGGAGGCAAATGCTTAAAGGTTGAGTCACCCAGGCACCCCTACAATCTCATTTTTGAGGGCTGGCAATATCTCACTTCTTGACCTGGGTGGTGGTGCTAATGTGGGGTTTAACTTAGTGGTAATTTATAGCAGGGAACGAGCGTTTGTTTTTTTTTTTTCCTTTTTTGAATGTATGTTATACTTCACGACACAAGGGTTAAACATAGATACAACTGAAATTGTGAATTAGTCAACATTGCTGAGGACCAAACAACACTGAAGCCTCAATAGTTTAGAACAGTAAACATTTATTCCTTATTCACATTACTTCTTGATGGCTGTGGATCTGCTGAGCCTAGGCTGAAGGAATAGCTTTTATTTGGGATGGGCCATTCTTGTGGCAGAGGGGAAAGAACAAGAGGGCTGATAAAAACCCATTATGTTCCTTCAAATAAAAAAACAAAACAAAACAAAAAACAAAAAACAACCCTGTAACATGATCTCAGTTTTCAAAACCATTACTGACCATTTGCCAAGTACACGTCAGTGGGGAGGGATGTGGACTCCTTCCCTAGATGGGAGGCACTACAGGTCCATAAGAAAAGATATAAAATCCTCTTATAGAGAGGTAGGGAGCAAATAACCTGGAACAGCAAAATAATCTACCATAAAAGGTCAATAGGACAGGCCTGGAAGAAAACATTTGAGATGCAGATGACAGATAAACATATTTCTGATCAGTCAAAATAGTTAAATACTTTAAAAAATGGAAGTAGAGGATAAAACACATTAGAGAATTTGTTTTATAACCTTGAAGCAGAAAAAGTCTAAGTTTGACATCAAATTCTGAGTCCATAAATCCAAGTACATAAAAAACAAACACTCTGCATCAGAAAAATTGCTATGCACAAAAGTTGAAAGACAATCTAAGTATTTGAAACTCAAATCGCAGGGAGAAGGCATTTTTTTTTTAAATATGATGTGAGAAATTAAGAAGAGGTGTGACAACTTGGCATTATTTTACCAACTGATCACAAGAATTGATGCGTGTGTTGTCTTCATTTCTGTTGAACAATTAAAAAAAAACAAAAACAAAAACAAAAAACCCAAAACAAAACAAGACAAGAAACAATGAAAGAAAAAAAATGAAAAAGGTTGGGGTGCCTGGGTGGCTCAGTGGGTTAAGCCGCTGCCTTCAGCTCAGGTCATGATCTCAGGGTCCTGGGGTCTGGGGTCGAGCCCCACATCGGGCTCTCTGCTCAGTGGGGAGACTGCTTCCTCCTCTCTCTCTGCCTGCCTCTCTGCCTACTTGTGATCTCTCTCTGTCAAGTAAATAAATAAGATCTCTGAAAAATGAAAAGGGTTGAACCACAGGAAAATGTTTACAGTCACATTTATAATAAAATAAATGCAAATGAAAATCATAATGAGATACTCTGTTTTCACCTATCAAATTGGCAGAGATCACAAACTTGGGTCGTGACTATTGGGGGCTAACAGGTAATCTGACATATTGCTCAAATCCTCACCCCCACTCCAATTTGGCAACATCTCTAAAAGTTTAATAATGTATATATCTTTTAATCTAAGGATTCCATTCCCAAATATGAGTATCTCAAATATGCGTATCTCCTGGAGAGCACAAATACAAGCTTGTAGAAAGGTATTTATCACAGCACTGTTTGTAAAAAGGGCAAATGATAGGAAAGCAGCAGAAGCTTACTTCTATAAAGCACTGGTAAAATTAGAGTACATCCACACCAAGGAATAATATGCAGCCATTAAAATAAGACACTTTTGAGCTTCTGGGTGGCTCTTTATTAAGCAACTGCCTTCGGCTCAGGTCATGATCCCGGTGTCCCGGGATCGAGTCCCGAATAGGTCTCCCGGCTCCATGGGGAGTCTGCTTCTCCCTCTGACCTTCTCCTCTCTCATGCTCTCTCTCACTGTCTCTCTCTCAAATAAATAAATAGAATCTTTAAATAAAATGAGACACTTTTACATTCACTGGAATGGAAAGATTTCCAACACATATTAAGTGGAGGAAAGGGGAAGAAAATTCAGAAGAATGTGTATAGAAATCCATCTGTGTGGAAAAGTAAATGGACAGACTCTGAAATCTCTTCACCGGCTGACTGTCTCCAGGGAGGAGAACTGAGAACTGAGTGAATAGAAGACAAGCAAGGAAGAGAGTCCTGCTTTTCACCCTTTTAAACCTTTTCCCTTCTGTATTTTGTGTCTGTATTACCTAGTTATAAACAACCAATCTAACAAACATGAACGAACAACCCTGGAAAACCCAGAGAAGCGGAATGAGACACTGACAAGATCTCAGGATTTATAAATGAATGGGTCTGGGTTTAAATCCAAACTCTTAGCCCTGGGCCCTTGGTTTCTCTGAGTTCATAAGATCATCATGCCCAACAAGCAACATCGTTGGAAGAATTAGAAATAACGTCGATGAAGTGCCGGGCTTGGTGAAGAGTACCATTATTATTGAATTCACATTTGAATCATTCACATTTTGGGGGATTAATAACCACAGAGAAGACTAACTCTCTTCCAAGTCACACAGGAAGTTTAACACTGAATTCTTCCTCAGGGGACATCTTCAGGCTTTGGACTTCCTTCCAGAGCCTGAACATGAGCAGAACTCAGCAGGGCAGGACAGACCTGAGTCTATTTGGTGGTTCAAAGTTTCAGGTACAATAACGTAGCAGCAATGGGTCTTCTTGTTTTCTTCATTATCATTGCAAAGAACTTAACCAGAAATCGGTGAGAGGGGGGAATATTCTGGATGGTCTGGAGCCCCATGAGGAGGGCTGCCAGATTAAGTATGGCATGCTCAGTTACATTTGAATTTCAGATAAGCGACAAATAATTTGACAATGCAGATGTATCCTAAATAGGATAGTACAACTCAAATGCAGCCTACTTGTACTACAAAATTATTTGTTGGTTATCTGAAATTCAAATTTCACTGCACGTCTTGTCCTTTTATTTGTTAAATCTGGCATCTCTCTCCATGAAGGGGGGATATCCATGGGAGAATTCTTGCGTTCATTTGGTAAAATACTGCTCAGGTCCTCAGCGCTAGACTCTGTGAAGCACCCATCCCCAGACACTCTATAGGGCAAATGCCCAGGAGGACTGGAGGTCAAGGTGAAAACAGAGGTCAGGGGAGGCATGGCTGTGCACAATGAACCCACCAGATGAAGCTACTCCCTGAACTACACCCACATTTCCCTTTTCTTCCTCCAGCCAGCAGGTGCCTTGAAGCACGGCTTTAGAGGAGGGTTGGGAAGACAGGTGTTTCTCCCCTTGCTCCTGCTGCGCTGTTTCGCAGTGAGCGTGCGCCAATCATGCTGGCCTTTAAAAGCTGAGACCCACAGCCCTGAGGAGGGGCTTTGACTCTGGTAGTGGTGGGCTGTTTGTTGTTTTTTGGGCAGCGTGGCTTTCTACCCTCTTTATAGGATCAGAAGACTTGTGTTCAGAGGGTGGTGGGGGCAGAGGGGAGAGCTGGAAAAAGGGGAGCGAGGGACATCTGCTTTCTTTCCCCCCCCTTTTTTTTTCCACAAGACCTTTTCTTCAGTCCTTCCTACAGGTCTTGGAAGACCATTGCCTTGGAAGGATGTTTCTCTTCTTACCTTGTCTTATCTGTGGAATGTTCTAACTTCCTCTGTCTGCTCTAGTTCTGAGCAAGGCAGTTCCTTAAGCACTGGGAGGCTGCACAGTTAAGCTGCCTTTTCCTTTCAGATTTTGCTAACCCCTCACCAGGGATGGGGAAGGCTGCAGGAACTCCTTCCTGATTCCCTATAGATGGGCAGGCTCTTTTCAACCTCTAGCAAAATCTGTGCTGCTTCGAGACCTTCCTAAATGAGCCGCGCTGGCGATTGCTGAGGCTCCCGAAATGGGAAGGGAAGGTCGGGCTCCCTCTCTAAGAATTGAACACAGAAACCTGTCAGCTATGCTGGCCTCCAGCTTAGAAGAAACTTGTGGGAGGGCCTGGCTGCTCCTTGCAGGGAAAGGTGGTTTCTACTTAACATGGATATGCGTACAGCTCTGCTCTCTCATACTAGGGACCCTCAAAGCAGTGGCATGGGCACAGTGCCACGCAGAGCTTTCTGGGGTATTCTGTTCCCAGGGCTAGGGTTTCCCAAATACGGAGCAAGCAAGAGCTCCAGCTGAATCATGACTAACCGCCCTACTTGAGGGGCTCAGCTGTGCTAAAATCTTAGTCACATAAAACGCCAGGCTGATGCTAACAAGCTACTGGGAACCTTTCTTAGGCAATAGGAGCCCAAAGCCAAATATCTGCCGGTAGAGAAGCAGAATAAGCTACACTTGACGACTGCTTTAGGGAGGGGGAAGGAAAGCGTTGAGCGCCTTTGAGCAGGGAGCCTGCTATTAATTTCATTAGACTTTATTCAATGAAGATACTGAGCTGTAAAATCCAGGTAACCTGTAAAGTAGGAAAGGAGTCAAATTTGACTTTACTGTATGTTTTCTCCGTTCAACACCAGCTTTCCCAAGTGGAAACCACAGAATGGCAGGTCTACCCAGAAACAGACACAAGCATTTGGTAGGTGCCTGCTGGGCACGCGCAGGCGGCTTTCACGCATACTTTCCCCAGATCTTCAGAGTGAACTCTTCCACTCCCATATCCTTGGGGCTCTTCTCTCCCTTCGATTCTAAAAGCTATGGCTCATTCTCCTATAACCAAGTTCCTAAAAGCTCTTCCTAGCAGTTGGTAACCATTAGAATCTGCAAAGAGCACCCCCCACTGTAACTCGAAGGGGTGCTGCTGCTCCCCAATCCCTTTCTGTAGAAGGGCCTTGAAGTGCATTCATCTTCAACTGTGACCCCAGGCAATTGCACAAGCCTATTTAAAACGGAGTGAAGCAGTTCATGGTCTGTAGTCTTGTGGGGAACATTGTTCAATCTGTTTCAGAAATAGTAGTTCAGGCATTTGAAGTCTCAAGACAAAGGAGCATAACTTGGGAGGTTAAGCCTTTCAGTGGTCCTGCTAGCTAGTGTCAGAAAGCTGAGAAGGAAGCTGATTTCCCTACTCTGCAGACTGCAGGTTCCAGAGCTCCTGACCAAAGTATCTCCCACCCCAGTGATTTATTTCTGCCATGCAGAGTTAAGGTGAGCAGCTGGTAAAACCATTTGAGAAGGACTGAATCGATTCTCATGACCTGAGGTGTTAGAAGACTTATAACAAGTTTATAGACCTCTGTGGAAACCAGTCACTTCTCTTATCACCCACAGGAAGGTTTTTAAGGTGAACAGATGATAGCATGGAGGTGATTATGTAGCACATAAGGGACATCTGGGTTGTAGGCATAGCAAGTAAGCCTCTGTAGCTGGTGGAGGGGGGGAAAGAAAACCGACAAGGATTTTTGGAAAGCGTGTTCGCGTGGATTTCTTGCACTAGTAACAGAACTAAATATTCGAAGCTTTTAAATATTAAACTGTAGAAAGTTGCCCCGAGAAGCTTCTAATCCGGTAGAGTAGGTGCAGATTTCAAATTCCCCCAGCGCTGAGTAGAGCACTTCCCAGGAGCATGTCCGATCATCCTGCAATCTTGATCTTTGGTGTAAATACATTTGCTCTTGGTTACGCTAAGCCTGAAGAAAAGCTCTGGGTAAGCCAAGGCACAGACGTGAAGTTGTAATTGGGTCTTGGAGGCCGGGTAGAAATTACCTGGGCACAGATCAAGTGGGAAGTAAATATGGTTTGAAGAATGAGGCTGAAGTATGGGGAAGACTTGACCTCGCCTTTAAAGGCAAAAGACTTCTATTACCTGAAACCAGAGTATTGGCAACCAGTTTGTGAGCTTCCTGCTGAAACCTTCCTCACCTCCTGGTGAGAAATGCTTTCATCTGTTTTTAGAATCCTGGCTCCACCCTGTTCTCATTGTATGTAGTTGGCTCCAGCCTAGAAACTAGTCCTGTTACCCTGAAGGGGCTTTAAACTACCTGTGCCTTGAGGCAGGCTACTGGCTTGGGTTGTGAAGCTTTTTTTTTTTTTTTTTTTTTTAAGATTTTTTTTTTTTGACAGATCACAAGTAGGCAGAGAATCGGGCGGGGGGGGGGGGGGAAGCAGGCTCCCTGCCGAGCAGAGAGCCCAATGCGGGGCTCGATCCCAGGACCCTGAGATCATAACCTGAGCCGAAGGCAGAGGCTTAATCCACTGAGCCACCCAGGCGCCCCAAGCCCGATGCGGGGCTCGATCCCAGGACCCTGAGATCATAACCTGAGCCGAAGGCAGAGGCTTAATCCACTGAGCCACCCAGGCGCCCCAAGGGTTGTGAAGCTTTCTGATGCTTCTCCCTCGCATCCTCCTGTTCTTGGTATCTACATCCCATGTGGCTATGTCAGCCCTCCAGGGGTCCCTGAAGGCTAGTGGTAGAGGTATGGGCTTTGTAGTTGGATCTCCGTGTAACTCCAAGTACATGGGACTCAAGGTGAATCTAGATGTTTTTCTGTAAAACGAGAGAACCACACTGGGGCTTGGGTCTAATGTAGGTGAAGCAACCACGTGTGTCTGATAAATCTGTTCTGATCCTATCCACTAGCTGAGTTCTGCAATGAGAAGGAATGCCTTGCCTTCTTGCTATTCTTCACCAGATACTGGGAATTGGTGTTTGTTTAGGGACTTTGAACTTCAAACACAGAATTGGGTCTATCCAAACTATTTAAAGGGAGTCCTTAGAGCTTTTTACACTACTGCCTAGAGAAGGTCTATGTATGGCACAACTGCAGAGATCTAGAAGGCTCTGATGATGGTGTTGCATCACAGAACATAAAGAGCCTAGCAACCGTTTCAAACAAAACGGGCAAAATGCTTCCATGATCCAGAACCCTGGCAGGCCACCCCTTTTCTGCATGCCTGCCCAAGCTTCCCTCCTAAGCTGGTGTGGGCCACCAATTCCAACATTTGCTGCTATTCAGCTGATGCTTGAGTGGCAGGCCCACTGAGGTTTGAAGGACGAGATCTACTCCAGATTTAGTGGAGTAGATATACTCCCTATAGCTATAGCAAAACCATTCACAGCTATAGCAAAACAAGATAACATGAAGACCTAGCCCCAACATTCTCAAGTGGCTTACTTATATTTCAACAAAGAGGCCCTAAGAAACTCAACTGCAATGCAGTGCTTCAGCTGACCCCAAATACAGTGAGGTCTTCAATTCAAAGGTGTCTAAATTTGAGGTCCAAGCTCAAATGTCTTCTGTCCTTTCCATCCTCCTCCCATTGGACCAGCAGCTGTCAGATCATGTGGTTATGACAATCTCTGTAAACCATTTCTCTAGAAGGCTAAACACCATGCACTCGGGCTCTGTCCTAGCCATAGTGCATAGAGAATGCATTTGGCAGCTCATTGTCCCATGTCCTGTAATGGTCTTGGTCATCTTGAAGCCATACCTATGGCTAGTGCTATTGGGCTGTGATAGTTCTCATTGCTTTAACCTCGTGTATTGAGCTACATGGGAAAATACTTCCTAACCGAAAAGAGTAATCTAAGTAGGGAGGGGGTTTACCCAGTGTCCAAGAGGAGCAGCAGTTTATATTAAACTCAGTCCCTCTGGTTCCAAGAGTTAAAAACTGGCTACCTTAACTGGGGGCTCTGACCCTAACCTGCTATCTCCATGAATTTCTTTAAAACCTCTAACCAACCCTGACTCCTGTGGATGAGTTGCACTTCCTGAATGAAGAGGTCTATAAAGTTGAGTGGTGGGGATTTCTGGTCTGGGATCGATCATGTAAGGTGCTTGGAGGTGGTTTCTCCCAGGCATAGGACTAAAAACCAGCTCTCCTTTAGTCTATCAGGGAATTGGGGTGACAGGCAAATAGCTTCCAAAGTTGGAGAGCAACAAATAGAGAACTTACCAGAACAAACTGCAGAAACCTTCCCAGGACGAATATCTGGGTAGAAACAACTGTGACTGGCTGTTGGAGGCTCAGTGTGGATGAAGCTGAGTTCTAAAACTCCAGGGGGTCTAGTTATTTGGGAATCTCTTGGTGAAGATGTTAAAAACAAAACACACAAACAAAACAAACTCTAGGGCTTTCAGCAGACCAAAGAAACGTAACTTCTGAAATCTACCCGTGCCTTCTATGAACAAGGTCTGCCTTCAAGAGCAAGGAGAAACTATTTTACTAGAGCCTAGTCAGCTAAGGGGATAAGGGAGTCCAAACTCCAGCCCCCTTTCATCTTCTAGTCTTCCTATGCTAGCCTCCCCCCCCGCCCCCAAGGGAGAGTGGGTGCTGGAGAGCTTTCCTAAAGCTCACAGCTCAAAAGCACAGGGTCACAAAAGACAAACCTAAGGCTATAGAATTCTGGACTGCTTTAATTCCCTCACACCCTAGCACCACATCCCTGGGTCTCTTATGTAATAACTGGGAACACAATGGAAAGAACTACACATCTCTTAACCTCGAAGTTTCTAGGGAGCCCCAAAGACACCGACACCAGAGGAACACTTAGCCTTTGACACAACGCTTTTTATTTAAGGGCAATTTACTGTGCTCCCAAGTGACCATGAAATTCATCTCTGTAGTCTGCAATCCAACTTAGTAAACTTAGAACCATGCAGTTATCACCCTAAAGATGTCCCTAATGCCCTTCATGTTCCCTCTTCCCACCTCCTGTCCAGGCAACTATTAATCTAATTTCTATATAGATCTGCCTCTTGGCATCTTGTAGACGTAGGATCATGGGAATGTGGTATTCTGTTTTTGGCTTCATACCCCACCCCCACACTGGCCTCTTATAGGTTATCTGCTGGAGGTTCATTCTCGTGACACTCATTGGTAGTTCATTTTTTTTTTTTTCTAACTCCAATAAGGGTTACTCATCCCGTTGGAAATTTTTTTACTTGACAATGCTTTTATGGACCTGTATATACAAATCTTCGAGTATTTGTGTAGACAAAGGCTTTCAATCTTTGCCCTTGTTACTCCCTAGGTCTTTGGGGGTAGGGGGTGTATGGGGTATGTGTACTGTGGTAAAATTTATCATTTTAATCACTTAAATGAGTTTCAGTGCTATTTTGTGTTCAAAACATTGTGACCATTCCCACTATTAAAAAAAAAAAAAAAAAAACTGCATTACTCCAGGCTGGATATGCTAACCATTAAGCAGTAATTGCCCATTTCCCCTTCTCACCAGCTCCAGTCACCTCCAACCTCTGTCGCTGCCGATTTGCCTACTCCCTGGTACCTCATACATAAAATTATACACTGCTTGTCCCTTTATGTTCAGCTTCTTTCACTTAAGGTTCTTCTGTGTTGTATCAACTCCGTTTTATGACTGAATCTATTCTGCATATACTCCATTCTGTTTCATCCTCTAAATGAACACTGGGTTGTTTCTACCTTCTGATAATACTGCTATGAACAGTGACTTAAAAGTATTGAAATCCCTGCTTTCAGTTCCTTCGGATGTATTTGGAGAGAATTGCCAAATCCTACATCTCCTTGCTTTTTGAGGAATCCCCTAACTCTTCATTGTGGCTGTGCCATTTTATATTCCCACCAGTAATATGGAAAGGTTCCAGTTTTTCCATATCCTTGCTATCAAATTTTGACCATTCTAATAGGGTGAAAGTTTCTCATTGTGGTTTGAATTTGCATTTCCTTAAGAGTGATACTTAGCACCATTATGTGTTTGCTGACTATATTTGGAGAAGTACCAGTCCTTTGCCCATTTTTGAATGGACTTTTTTCATGTATTTGATATTAATCCCTTAGTTATGATGTAACCCTTTTAAAAATTCTGTGGCATTTCCTCCTCACAATATTCTAATACATAAAAATTGTCACTGGCTCAGACTTTCCCATTACTGGAAACGACAGCTACTACTCAGCTGTGCCGTCCCGTTCTGTCCTGCTTTCTACACTTCACTCAGGGTGGGGTGGTCCTTGCTGGCCGAGCCGTGAGTTCCCAAACCCTTCTGACTTCTCCTACCATACCCACCTCCCTTACCAGTTTAGGTCTTCAGAAGCAAGAGTCCAGATACGATTAGAGACTTCTCAGGAAGTATCTGTGAAACAAGTAGGGTGGCAACAGGAATGAAAGGCTTCACAACTTCTGAACTTCTACTTCTGCCTTCCATGAAAGAAGGGAAGGCAGGATTGGGTAGGAAGAACCTGACTAAAGCTCAGTTCCAAGAAAAACCTAGGCTACCCAGTGGAGTCCTGGAGCCAAGTTTGCCTATTTGAGAAGCCCTGTCAGCAGTAGGCTGGCTCCAGTGGCCCACACTGTCTGGTCTCTGGCTGAGGGCAGCAAGTGAGTCTCGGTCTGCTTGTGAGTCCTGGTAGATGGCTGAAGACCACCAATGGGTCTGCTGTAGGCTCTCCTCATGGAGAGCTACATGGCACACCTCTATGGTCTCAAGAATTGATGTAGAGATGTTGGATAATAGAGCATAGAAATGGTTGATTCCTGGTGCTTGTCTTCACTGTGGTAGAATTCCCCAGGAAAGCTTTAAAGCACTGGAAGCTTAGAGTTGAAGAGCCAAATGCTTTTTCTGCTCGGTTATGCCCATAAGGTGAGGAAGAACACCAATTTCAACAGAAGACAAACTGTAGTTGAACTTCTACCTTGACTTCTAATATTCATCTAATCCTGTTGGGGGCTACTAGTTCCATTCTTATTGGGAATTATAGGAAAGTCTAGAACTTTGAGTCTTGTGGTGCTTCAGAGGAAATGTGCAATGAAAGGTATTTAAAGTGCTCAAGAAAAAGCCAAGCCTGGCACTTACCTTCACACAAGGTAGAAGGACTTAAGGTTTATGTAAGTGGCAACATTGCATAGCAGTGAAGATTGGTTCTGAGATTTTTGGATGGGTGAGAAGGCCGCCTGGAGGCTGTCATTTGAGTTAGTTTTGAATGAATATTACTAACAAGCCAAAATTAGGGAATTCGTGAAGGTGGATGATAAACGGTACTGGGAATAGTGAATATCCATTGAAGGTTGAAAAGCTGTAGAGACTTGAATGCCAAGAGCCTTGTTTCCTTTCGTTATGGTTCAAATTCTTCTCCCCGGGGGCCAGAGGAGGGAAGGGTTAGGTGAAGTGCAACAGAAAGCCCCTTAAAGGTCTAATCCCGTTTGCACCTTGAGTTTTTGGCTCATCAAGGAAAAGGATGGAAAATATTACCCATTGTTTTCCTGCTTAGAAGGCAGTTTATTCCAGGACGCCAAATTCTTGAAACTCCCCAAATGGAAATGGAAGGCCCCTAATAGGATATGAGGCATTGTCTGACATGCAATTCACATAAAACTGAACAGAGCAGCTGACTAATCAGTTGTTCACATGCAAATTGTCCCCCCAGGACTGACTGATCCCATTTGGTGTTCTTACAGTTCTGGGAAGCAGAAGACCACGGACATTTCTCCTCAAACACTTATACCACAATAGAAATACCAGTCAAATATTGCAAGTCATAAAAGAAAATTTGAAACAGATGCCTTTCTTTGGAAATTCAACTTGGTTTTGATTGGTGATGAGCTTATCTTAAACTTAGTGGAAAAGGCATGCCAATGTTCAGGTTTTTCTTCATGACTACCAAGAATCTTAAACACCTGAAGTACTGTCTAGTCATAACAAAGTAAGTGTTCTTCAAAAATATGGAGCTCTAAGAAGACAAAGTGAGGAAATGGACAGCTGAGGAAACCTCTAGGCATGTGCTCACTGCTCCATGTATCCAGTCACAAAAATGCAGTTCTGGACTCTGGAAAGGGGTCTACACACCTAATTTCTAAGAAGGAATTTTCAAGGAACTTCTTGAGTACCCTAAGTTATCGGGTGACACTTTTTTTTTTTTTTTTTAGACTTGAGCCTGAGTTGGGGGTATAGAGGAAGGCTGGGGAGCAGACTCCCTGCTGATCAGGAAACACAATGGGAGGCTCTGTCCCAGGACCCTGAGATCATGACCCAAGCTGAAGGCAGATGCTTAACAGCTACCCAGGTGTCCCTTGGATATTTCATGTGACTATGAGCTGAGCTACCCAGGTGTCCCTTGGATATTTCATGTGACTATGAGCTACCTAACTTAGTAGCATTGGCCTAGGACAAAACTTAATAGCAGGTAATAATCTTGTTCTTTACACCAAGAGAAGATACTCTAGGGTATCTTCCGCAAACCCACGTGGTAGAAACTGAACCTCCTAAGTCTCCTCAATAGGAGAACAAACTGCTTCCTTACTACTTATTCCTCAACTTAACCATATGCAGTCTGCTTTCAAAGACCTTTCTCTTCACTACTCCACACTCACATGTCCAAGGTACACTGGCTTCTGGAAGCTCGTGAGTTATGGGATAGGAAAGCACTCCTGAACTCCTAACTCCTATGTATTCACACACACACACCCGCAATGGTGAAGATCCTCTTCCTGCTGTCTGTCAACTGCAACTCTGGTAGCTGGTGTCCTCAAATGTGGACTGAGATTAAGAGCTCAGTGTTGGAAAATACAACACAGTGCCTTCCAAGAGTCAGTGTCACATTCACCCTTCCCACAACCAGACATTTTGAAAACTTAGTGTTGCCATTCTAACTGTCCCAATCACTGGAGGTTGTTGATGCTGGCCATGGGCAGAGCTCCAGAAACTCCAGAATGCTGGATCTCTAAGTGTTAATAGCCCAACCCTGTGTGTAAACCTCCAAGTAGGTTGTTTTGTTTTTGACTGGAAAATCTGCACTTTGAATGTAACTGTTATACTGGTGAATAGCTATCTCGTTTTTCTCTAGACAAGTTTGGCTTTTGGTAAAGCCACTTGGCGTATTTGTGGCCACCTCCATGCATCTGTACTGGTTTGCATTTTTTAGCACCTGGGGTGGCTATATACATGTGAAGTTCATCACCTCTTCTAGCAGAGTTGTACCTGAGAAACAATGTGTATCTTAATCTCACATCTTCTCAAATATCTGTCATCTTCTGAAAATATGCTCGGTAGCTATCACTTGGATATCAAGAAATCAGACCGGTTTTTAAATTGGAAAAACCAATCACTCCCGGCCTCTCTAAAACCCCAACACGTTTCTTCAGATACCACTAGATCTATCCATAAACTTCTAGAACCTACCAAAATTATGTATGACCATGCGGTTAAAGCACCTACAAACCGTCTGGCTTACTGACTTCAGTAAGTGTACGTTTGTGTCTTACCAGCAATGTTCTGTGGTAGAGGATAGGGAATTAAAATCCTTGGACACTGCTAGGAGAGTATGCAGACTTGTGAGGGGCTATAATAGAGAAGATAGTGAAAAACAACCTGAGGGTTTTGAAGGGGCGGGGGGTGGGAGCTTGGGGGAGCCAGGTGGTGGTTATTGTGGAGGGCACGCATTGCATGGAGCACTGGGTGTGGTGTAAAACTATGAACTCTGTTACGCTGAAAAGAAATAAAACATAAGTTAATAAAAACTTCTAGCCACTAAAGAGGTTTGATACAGATGAGTGTAAATAATTACTACCAAAGTAACTAAATGGAATGTGAAAACATAAAATAGAGAAGATAGTGGCCATACATCAAAATGCATCTAAGTGTGCACAACCCATCACTCTGCTGGGAGATAATGAAGGTAACTTGTTCACAACTTAGGGTGGCTCTTTGAGTAAGAATGTTGGCAGGTCAGCAGAATTTTGAAGAGCCTTGATAAGGAATGTTTAAGAATCCAATAAGCACTTTCTCTAAAGGTACATTAGAATCTGTTGCATTTGCAAATCTTTTTGAAAAAGTTCTAATAGACAACATATCTTTCAACTGTTACAAGTTTCAAGTCCTTTGACACTTACCAGTCATGCAATTATGGCAAAGTCCTTTCACCCCTTCAGTTCCCCCGTTGGTAAGAGTGAATGCTACCCTTGGAGAGTATTGAACAGGAGTATAATCATTCTAAGAATATAGATGAGCTAGGGCACCTGGGTGGCTCAGTCATTAAGCGTCTGCCTTCGGCTCAGGACATGATCCCAGGGTCCTGGGATCGAGCCCCACATCGGGCTCCCTGCTGGGCAGGGAGTCTGCTTCTTCCTCTCCCACTCCCCCTGCTTGTGCTTCCTATCTTGTGTATCTCTGTCTAATGAATAAGTCTTTAAAAAAAAATATATATATGAGCTATCACCCAAATCTTGGTGTCCTAACACTTTAAGCAGACATGTATAGTATATTCTGTGCCATGTACAGTAGCCCCCTTATTGAGGGGGGATAGGTTCCAAAACCCTCCGTGGATGCTTGAAATAGAGGATCATAATGAACCCTATGCCTTTTCTGTATATACATACCTTATTAAGCTTAATTTATAAACTAGGTACAGTAAGATCAACAAAATAGAACAAATAGAGCAATCTACCATAATGGAAATTTGTGAATGTAGTTTCTCAATCTTCCTGTGCTATATCTACCTTTTGTGATGTGAAATGCCAAAACTGCCTGTGTGATGAGAAGGGAGGTAAATGACATTAGCCTTGTGATATAACACAAGGCTACTATTGACCTTCTGAAGATGTCAGGAGGAGGATCACCTGCATTCAGACTGACTGTGTGGAACTGAAACCATGACCTTCAGTAGCTATATGTGCCCCACTGAGAGCCATTCCTTGAACGCAGTGTAGTGCCAGGGTACCTGTGAGTTGATATCTGGGTACAACTATAATCGAAGGAGTTACTTGGTTCTTAAATGTTGGACCATTCTTGATGGTCTTTTAGTTATATTATTGGTAGTCCGAACTTTATTAACATTTAGTAGTTTTTGTTCCTTTAAAAGAAAAAAGCAAATATTGTAGTCAAAACTATCAAGAGTCCTTAAACAATTTTTGAGGACCAAGTATGGTGAACCACTTTGATTCCAGTTCTTTGTCCACCTGTACAGGACCTTGAACTTCCCAATGCCAGTCTCCCTAAGTAACTAGAAATAACCTCTCCCCTACAACATTGGTGTAACAGTGAAGTTCTTGTACTTAGGAAATAGCTGTAGACTTTCTAGGTCAGACTTTTTTTTTTTTTTTTTTTCTCCCCCTGCTGGATGTTTGTTAATCGTTCTCTTTTCTCAGCATCTTCTCCAAAGCTATATTTGTAGGTACATTCTGAGGTCCATGTTCTAGGTATGCTCCAGATCATACCTGCATTTGCTTCTATTAGGGACCCCTAGGGGACAAGAATAATGGCAAAAATCACTTTATGGAAGAATATATTAGAGCTTATTAAGGGACTAGAGATGGCAATACCGTGACCTACACATTATACTCCTAACTAAAAAACTGGAGAAAGACAAGTGTAAAAACCGCAATAAGCCACTTACACTTAAAAATAACGAATTTTCTTAGATGTGAACATGTAGAAAATGTCAGCACATGAATGGGAAGGACTAACATCAAGACTGCTCTGAGGGGAGAAGGAAAGATGAAAATTAAATTTCACTTAAACTCTGGTCTACATCAGTACTAGTCAAATGTGGGTAATCTTGGTTTGGGAAACTTCAACCCATGGGTGTCCTTTCGAGGATGAGCTGGGTCAAAGCTCAGAACAAATGTGCACATTCAAAGCTGTATGCCAATTGCCTCTCACACTGTTGTGGGCCCTGAAGGTGCTGTAGACACAGTAACTGGCTTTGAATTGTGAAGCTGGCTCACTCTATTGGAATGGAAAGCTGGAAGGTCTGGAGTAGGGCTTGTAGATTGAAGCCTCTGCTGTTCAGGAGGTTTGAAAGAGTAAGCAGTGTCAATATGGAAGGAGATCTTATGTCATGAGCCATATCTGGGTGGGTTTTTCATTGAGGGTGGGAGAGTGCTTGTCTGAAGTGGGGCAGGCCTCTAGAGCAATTGGAGGGAATGGACCAAAATCTGGGAGCTGGGGGTGAGGGAAGAAAGAAGTTTGAGGCAAAAGCTCAGAAGACCTGGGGCGCTTGTGTGTGCCTAGGAAACTATGAATAATCACATAGGGCTCCCACTGGAACCTAGCTGGGGGGGGGGGTGGTTAGCTCTGTAGCACAAGAGCTGTTCAGCAGGAGTAGGACTGGTGGAGACTGACTAGAATCTCAACCTCTGTTGCTTTAGTCACTGATCTCCTCTGGGTTTTTTTTCCAGCAGTTATGGCTTTCTTGCTCTTTCCTAAAGTTACAACGACTCTCCAAGGGTCACTGTTGCTTACCATGAAGCTTCTCTCCCCTTATAGGCCACGACTTTCATCATGGGCCAGCACCTCCATGGGTTGCTCACCATCTTTCCTGCATCTTTCTATATAATGCAGTAATTAGTGTATTTGGAATAGTGGGTGGCCAACCTTTCCAAATGGAGACACATGATTGTTACCAGTGGAGGCCTGACAAACCTCCCTGTCCAATCTGTTTTCCTCCCCCTTACATCACAGGTGTTACCCTCCAATAAGCCTTGTGCATGCATAACTTTTTCAACATCTGTTTCCAGAGAAGAACAGTTTTTGCCACTGCCCAGGGGCTGATGGTGTGGTGTGTCCCACGGGATCGGTCATGCGTGTCCCACGGGATCGGTCATGCGTGTCCCACGGGATCGGTCATGCGTGTCCCACGGGATCGGTCATGCGTGTCCCACATCAGATGCAGGCATCTTCAGGTGCCCAGTTCTCAACGGACAGCTCAGGTTGGATAGTTGCATGGTGTCTTAGGCTCTGGAAGGGCCCAGCAATGGGCCTGGAGTCACTTTCTAAACCTAATATAACTATTGGTAGGAGAAGGCATGTGTTTTGGGGCTATGTTCAGTACCCTTTGCAACAGCCAGCTCAAATCCCAGGGGATCTGCAAAGCCTAAGGAGTAGGATCCCTTTCCCTACATCTCCCTAGATACCACCAGATGCCAACAAGTCAATCTTACTATAAACATCCTTCTCTCTAAAGGTTTGAATGATCTTCCTACTTACACCCCAGCATAACTTCCAAGGTATGTTTAGGTAGTTATTGGTCCTTCCTGGATTGCCCTCCTCCATCCTCCTTTAGCTAAGAAAAACTCACTTTAGTTTCACTGTCGATTTCTTTCAGGGATGCTTATCTGCATACTATCCTGTGTCTCTCTCAAGACTATGCATCTGTGAATGGTTTCCTTCTCCTGTCAGATAAGGAAAGCTTCCAGTGACCACCCTCCCACAGTGACTCCGTTTGAAATCCCTAGGATCTGTACTGAATGGGTAAAATACTCTCCCTTATCCCACAAACTTGTATCAGGGATTGCGTTCTTCCATGCAAAGGCCATTAAGGTTTTTCTCTATTCTTGTCCTAGTGTTAAGCCGTGTCCTGTTCAGTCTGTGTTCCACTGACATTGGGATTACTTGCAGGATTAGTGTCCAATTGTTTTCTCCCTCCTGCCTGAGGAGCACCACTGGTACATGAGCTCTTCAATTATTACTAAGAAAACTCTTGCCGACAGTCTTGACCTTGCTTGTAGTGTCTAAATCTGGATAATTTTTTTTTTTTAACTATCTTGCCAGACTAACGGAGACACTCATTCATATCCCTTGTAACTGTAAGGGCCTACTTAGCCAGAGCGACTCCATCTCCATTGAACAGCCATCTTGTTGTTTGTGCAGTAAAACTTAAACTGACCCTGCCCTCTTCTGCCCTCCTCTCCACCCCCCCTCCAGGAACTTACTTAAAAGCAAGTCCAGGAAACCAGTAAAATATGGTCGACCAGTCCCTGATAACAGAGCCCAAATACAAGGACGGGTCAGGTCAGGTGGAGATAATAGAGCCAGAATGCAAGGACGAGTCAGGCCAGGTGGAGGCGATCTCATTGGCCAGGCTCAACCACATGGTCTTTGCTCTATAAAAGCTAGTCTGTGAAGCTGGGGGTCATTTGGTTGGTTTGATTCTTGGTGCTGGCTCGAAAATAGAGCTTTGCTTGACCTTTGCTTTGTATCAGCCTTGCTCCTTTGATCACCCCATCAGTAACAACTTCCTCCATCCTCAACCCAGGGCCAGTGGCCATGTTAGAATATTAAACAGTCCCAGTAGGATTAGGGATTATGATTTGTAGAAGTTGTATTATTCTAATCGAACTCCATAGGATCCTAGGACCCTGTAGAGAAATCTGGATTAAATCTCTCCATGTAAGGATGCCTAGCTCCAGCTTGACTGCATGGACCATGCTTAGAAGGCTTCAGTATTCTCCCAGGTGTACTTGGTCTCCTACCCCGAGACCCTCCCCAGGCAGCTCTGGGTAGTAGTCTAGGGTCTGTGAGAAGGCCCTGAAAGTGGGTACTGTTCCATAGGATTCCTTTTAAAAGTTTACTCTCGGGGTGCCTGGGTGGCTCAGTAGTTTAAAGCCTCTGCCTTCAGCTCAGGTCATGATCTCAGGATCCTGGGATCGAGCCCCACATTGGGCTCTCTGCCAGTGGGGAGCCTGCTTCCTTTCTTCTCTCTCTGCCTGCCTCTCTGCCTACTTGTCATCTCTGTCTGTCAAATAAATAAAATCTTTAAAAAAAGTTTACTCTCCACCAGATCCCAACCTCAAGTGCACGTGGCTTAGCATTTTTTTTAATTTTCAGTGTAAAAATTCATTGTTTATGCACCACACCCAGTGCTCCATGCAATACGTGCCCTCCATAATACCCACCACCAGGCTGCCCCACCCTCCCACCCCCTCACCCCTTCAAAACCCTCAGATTGTTTTTTAGTCCATAGTTTCTCATGGTTCACCTCCCCTTCCAATTTCCTTCAACTCCCTTCTCTCCATCTCCCCATGTCCTCCATGTCATTTGTTATGTTCCACAAATAAGTAAAACCATATGATAATTGACTCTCTGCTTGACTTATTTCACTCAGCATAATCTCTTCCAGTCCCATCCATGTTGCTACAAAAGTTGGGTATTCATCCTTTCCGATGGAGGCATAATACTCCATAGTGTATATGGACCACATCTTCCTTATCCATTTGTCCATTGAAGGGCATCTTGGTTCTTTCCACAGTTTGACCGTGGCCATTGCTGCTGTGAACATTGGGGTACAGATGGCCCTTCTTTTCACATCTGTATCTTTGGGGTAAATACCCAGTAGTACAATTGCAGGGTCATAGGGAAGCTCTATTTTTAATTTCTTGGGGAATCTCCACACTGTTCTCCAGAGTGGCTGCACCAACTTGCATTCCCACCAACAGTGGAAGAGGGTTCCCCTTTCTCCAACATCCTCTCCAGCACGCATGTTTCCTGTCTTGCTAATTTTGGTCATTCTAACTGGTATAAGGTAGTATCTCAATGTGGTTTTAACTTGAATCTCCCTGATGGCTAGTGATGATAGACATTTTTTCATGTGTCTGGTTTTGTGTGTGTTGAGTTTGAGAAGTTCTTTATAGATCCTGGATATCAGCTTTTTGTCTGTACTGTCATTTGCAAATCTTTCCCCATTCCGTGGTGGGTTGCCTCTTTGTTTTGTTGACTGTTTCCTTTGCTGTGCAGAAGCTTTTGATCTTGAAGTCCCAAAAGTTCATTTTTGCTTTTGTTTCCTTTGCCTTTGAAGACCTATTTTGAAAGTTGCTGTAGCTGATATCCAAGAGGTTACTTCCTATGTTCTCTAGGATTCTGATGGATTCCTGTCTCATGTTGAGGTCTCTTATCCATTTCAAGTTTATCTTTCTGTACAGTGTAAGGGAATGGTCGAGTTTCATTCTTCTACGTATAGCTGCCCAATTTTCCCAGCACATTTATTGAAGAGACTGTCTTTTGTCCACTGTATATTTTTTCCTGCTTTGTTGAAGATTATTTGACCATAGAGTTGAGGATCCATATCTGGGTTAGCATTTCTGCCACCAGGGGAGATTTTTTTCCGTGAAGACTCCATTTTACAACTGACCTCCGGACCCCAGAAAGGTAAAAGTGGTACACACCAGAGTATCCTGACAGCATTCCTGTTGCTAGGAGACAACTGTGTGTGGGAATCTGGCAGTGGGTAAAGGTGATGAAACCCCCTGCCTTGGGAAAGCTAGATCTTGGTGGGCATCATAAAGAAATTAAGGGCAGATAGTGGTGTTTCCTGAACCAAGACAGCACCATGATGTCTATCATTTTTACTCCTGTCTCTGTCCATCAGTCTGGACTCTGTAGTAGGAACCAGGTACATAGGCAAACAGCATATATTGGCTTTGGGCGCTACTTGACTATCCTGAGGGGTGGGGATGGCAACTTCTTATTCATTACCTAATTGTAATGTGATTATAGACATCCACTCATTAGCCAAAAGACTAATCTGAATGCTGTTCCCCATGGGCCTGCCTTAAGGCCTTGGCTGAAAAAGCTGTGGACCTATGTTCCATCCTGCTCCCTGCTTTCACCTACATTTTTGGGCTCAAATCCTTGTTACAGTTGATTCCTACCTTACTCCAGCTTCCGTCCATCTGTACAAATGCCACTTATCCTGTTCCTTTTCTACTCAAAGCTCTTAAAAATTCAGCTGCCTCATTATCTTAAAGCCACTTTACTTCATTCTAAAGTGTAGTTCTTTAAAATAGATCTTCTCCCCCAGGAAAAAACACTCTTCCTCCAATGTTCATGTTCCTTAAGTTTCCGTGTCAATTGCCCCATAATTTGAGGTCCCTCCGTCCTAGGTTCCAAGTCCCTAGAGGCTGTCCAAACCCCACATTGTAGCAAGCCCTATATAGAACTTTGTTCTAGGTATATCTAGGAAAAAGTTTAATAAACTAAGCACAATAATAGAACTATAACCCATTAAATGATCTCTTAAAACGTGCTTACACCATACTCACCCATGTGATGGAAAGGATAAAACTACATGTGACAGGTGAAGGACACACTGTAAAACATCCACAATGGACTTGACAATCAGGAAGATGGTCTGTTTCTACACTGATCACAGGTAACTGAAACCATGCAAGGTGGAACTGTGGATAAGGGTGACCAATGTACTACTCCATGATTTTGGATTTTGAACAGTGAGCCCCTTGTGTATGAAAACAAGTGAGCAAGTGTGATGACCATAGACTTGGCCTCAGGACTAGGGACTCACTGCTAAGGTGAAAACAAATAAGCTGTCCATACAATTCCTGATACAAGAGAATCTAAGAAACCTATTGTTTTGTGACCTCTTAAGGATCAAGCTCCACACCTCCCTGTTGGAGAAAATCTTATTTCAATACAAGTCTAGGTTCTTTATAGTAATGATCTAATCTTGTGGTACAAATTCTTGGCATTGATCGTCTTGGAAAGTCTGTTTGGCATATGTAGGTGGTTCCTCTTTTCCCTGTTTTATAGGTTTGTAAAAATGCTTCTCTTTCTCATGCCTCCTCTTGTTTCTTCCATCACTTTTGTTTTAATGTTTCTGATAGTGTTTTCTTGTATAAATTCTTTGAAGGGAACGGTTTCTCATCAGTGGCTAGAAAGCTAACTTCTGCTCTAGAAACATTAGGTTCTTTACTTCCCTGTCCTTGAATCCAGCCTATCTGACCCTTAGGAAGCCATTCCAGCCCTCCTTTAACTCATAGGGATCCATGCAGCCCATCCTAAAGGTTTTCATTCTTCTCAGTGAAAGTGCTTCAAAGCAGGGTTTTTACTTTTAATGCATATTAGACTTTAATAATAAAAATACTGTGGGTAGTAGAGTATGGCGCAAGTCTGAGTCAGCACAAGGTCTTTTCACCTTGGTTCCTCTTAAAAAGGCACTTTTACCAATCTTTAGCATTAGAGTTCTTAAAGCTCTTGATACACCCATTATGAAAGTTTAGGTTTTTCTGTTCTATGGTTAAAATGCAACATATAAAATCCACTTAACAGCCAGCACTAGATTTTGAAAGAAGGTAGAAAATTAGACCAATAAACTGAGCTTCAGTAAGAGAAACCTACAAAACAAAGTGGCATATGGTATTTAAACTTGAAGGAAACCACTTTGACTATGGGCCCTGTAAGACCTGTTTGGTCTTTGTCCCTGGTTCCTGGCACAAAGATCCAAAACATCCTTAGAATTTCCTTTGAGTGGTAGGAGTGTCTTCTATTGTCATAAGGAGACCTTTTTGATCCCCTGAGTTAATGCTAATGAAATGATATAGAGGGGTCCCCCTAAATAACCTCTGGATAAGGCTGTCCCAGAATGAATAAATTAGAGGGTTGGATGTTTCAGCCCTACCCACTGACTTCCAGGAAAAGGAAGTGTGGGGGCTGGGGGTCAAACTCTAAAACTCCTAAACATGAGATTTAATGAGCTTCTGGGTTGGTGAGCACATAGAGGTGTTAGAAAGGTGGGTGTGCCTGGAGGATCATAAAAGCTCTGTACCAATGACCAACACTCCCTATTCCCCCCACCCCCAAATTTGCCCTACACATTTCTTCAACTTGGCTGTTGAGTTGTATCACTTAGAGTAAACCCATAAACATAAGTGTTTTCCTGAGTTTCACAGACTGTTCTAATAAAATGAACCTAAGGAGGGGATGTAAGAACCCCAAACTTAGTCAAGTAGGGGCAGATGTCCATGTTGCCCCTTCTACTTGTCTGAATCAGAAGCCATTTTGAGGGACAGTCCTTTAGCTGGTATATGACCATAACCTCAGGTAGACCATGTCGATTGAATTGTTGGACACCCAACTGGTGTCAGAAAATTTGTGTAAGAAAACACCCAAGACCACATGAAAGGAAGACTCTTTAGTCCAATACTTAAAGCTAGGTCTGAATGGAGTTAGAAATAGTGTCCAAGCGAGATTTTGGCAGACCCTTTTGGAGCATGGCTCTATGATAACTACAAATTGGCATTTACAAAGTAAGTTTATTTCTTGAATAAATGGAAGGGACTACTGATGTGTCTAAGTCTTTAACATTAAAGATCTTACCAAAATTAACACACCATGTATTTGTAATAGAATACACTTGGGGTTTTATCTGCATGTTTCTCCTGGGTTCTGAGGACGCTACTGAAATGGTCCTGTTTAGTCATCAATTGCTTGCTAAAGTAAATAGCACAGACTAAAGTTGTCTTAGCAAGATTCACAAGGCTCCTGCTCAAGCTAAAACATGGCTCCTCTTAATGTGATAGTTGTCCTCACTGAGTGTCCTGAAATGCTAGTTTTTGGTAGTCTTTTTTATTTGGGGGCAGAATTAGAATATGGCTCATACCTCCAGAATAAAAATGGTATCAACCCTGTAGTCTAAGAACCATTGGTAGTCTTCTCAGACTGAATTGCATCCCTTAAAGAGCAACAGATAAGAGTTACTCTGAGTAGAATCCTTTTCTTCAGTAGTTACTTGGGGTGGCTGACTGTCAAGATGGCTTTTGCAGGCTTGATGTTATGAGTCAGTGATTTGCAAGAACAATCAGCATTTTTAATATTCAGTATCCAGAACATCTGATGGTGTCCCCTGTGGTATTACTGCAGTTCTTCCTACTAAAATCTGGTACCACTTAAGTCCCTGATGTGAGCCTAATGTAATGTATTGAGTTAGCGGATCCTAAGCCTTGGCTGGTTGCATTTACTTTGTACTTTCTATAAGATTAGAAAAGATCCTTGTTCCTGTAGATGCTGAATGATATTTGTGTTCCTTGAGCCCTAACTACATCTTACCTTGCCAGTATGCCTCCTTGATTATGCACACTGGGTAAACCTCTGAATGGGGCTGGACTTCTGTGTTGAAATATCATGCAGCAGAGTTCTTAGTCCATTCTTATGCAACTGGTTCAACGAGATTTGCAGTTCTTTACTACGTCTTCACTGGAAAGGCCTAATTCTGGAGTGTTGTATAGAAAACACCAGATAGGGACACCTGGGTGGCTCAGTTGGTTAAGCAGCTGCCTTTGTCTCAGGTCATAATCCCAGCATCCTGGGATTGAGTCCCACATCGGGCTCCTTGCTCAGCGGGGAGCCTGCTTCTCCCTCTGCCTCTGCTTGTTACTGTCTGCCTGTGCTCACTCTCTGACAAATAAAATCTTAAAAAAAAAAAATTTAAAAATGTTTAAAAAAAAAAAAACAGGTAGAATAAATGGGGAAGAAGCTGTTGTGACCATGGGTCAGGGCTCATCCCAACTGGGCACTACAACCCCTAGAATCTTCTTGGAATCATCAGTAATGCAGACCAAGCCTGTAGTGGAAAGTACCTTGTATGGTTCATATCTGTCTTACTGGGACATCTGTATCCCTTATTTCACCACTTCCCTTCCAGTAAGTCTTCGTAGCCCTACTGGATGACTTTTCTTTCCCAACCCTTTCCAGAAGGAAGACTGAAAAGCATAAGGTGTACCAGTGGCTTTGATCACAGAATTTGTGATTGGCAAAGACTATTAATCTAAGTACTATGCAAGAACTTGAGTTACTCCTATTTTGAGAATAGCTAATGAAAAGTTCTGTGCGTCCTATGTTTCAATTCAAGTAACTGAATACAAATACATACCCAATAAACATTTCATGGGTGCTGGGAAGATTTCTAAATCTTAAGTGCCTGTCAGTGGTAAAAAGACACCAACAGGTACCTCTGCCCTAGAGGATAGAACAATCTTGAATGTCTTGCTAAGAAGAGAATCTCCAAGATGTTACTTGCCAAGAGTGGCTGTAGCACAGGGAAGGGTTTTGCCTTGCAAATGTGGCCTGGAGGCCTGGAATTGGGGCCTATAACAAATTTACCTGGTGGTGGTAGGAGGACAGGTTTGGAAAACATGGATGTGATAGGTAGCTGAGAGTCTGGAATAAGAAGCCCATGTTTTGGGAGGTAAGAGAACTTTAAAAGTATCTGAACGGATTCCTTGTATGCAAGGAAGAAATTTTGAGCTGAGAATACAAGCATGTACTATTCTGGGGTATAGGTGGTGATGTGACTGAGCTCCTTTATGGGAGCCATCTGAGGATTTGTTCAGAGTGTTCAGAAGGTGAATTTATCCCTCATCCAAGGGATACCTACTATCCCTAACACTGGCTATAGAGTGATCATTAAGCATCTCAGCTAACAGGCAGAAAATAAAAGCATGGTGGGCCAAGGATTGCTGAGTGTTAGGCCTGAATTGTGCACTTACTTGGACTTAAGGAACTTTTTAAAAATTATTTTTTCAGTATCCTGAGATTCATTGTTTATGCCCCACTCCCAATGCTCCATGCAATATGTGCCCTCCTTAATACCCACCACCAGGCTCACGCAACCTCCATATCCCCCCTCCAAAATCTTGTTTCTCAGAGTTCAGTCTCATGGTTTGTCCCCCACTCCGATTTCCCCCAATTCACTTTTCCTTTCCCTCTAATATCCTCCATGTTATTCCTTCTGCTCCACAAGTGAGTGAAACCATATGATAACTTTCTCTGCTTGATTTATTTCACTTGGTGTGGTGATCTAAGCAATCTGGCATAGTTGGCAGGAAACCATTTTGGGGACATTCTTACTTCAGTCCCAAAGTTTGGAGAAAGATTATAAGATACTCTAGAAGGCTATGTACTCTGAATGTCTTCCTTAGCTTCAAGTTGTCCTTGGGCTCCATCTACAGAAGGCCCCAATCATAGGGTGATTTATAAATCCTAAGTGAAGTTGTACTAGACTATTCATCCTGGGAGTTAGGTCAAGACTGAAAATATTGCTCCTCCTATTTTTATGGATGCTTTCCCACTTCTGCTTTCCGAGTTCTTAGTAGTTATAGAATAGGAAAGTATTAGTAACTCCATCTGCTCTGCCAACAGAAGCCCCCTGGGTTTAAAGTTGATCAGGCTGTTCATTTTCCCATCTTAAAATTTCCCTCCCTAGTGCCCATTAATAATGAATTCTACATATCTCCTTGTTCCTAAAATCATTGCTTCTTAGCTGCTACCCCACCCCTCCCCCGGTTCCCTAGGCCTGGAACCTAGTGTTCTCTCATCTTTCGGGGGCAGCTTCCAGGACTACCTGGGTTTCTGTGCTCCACTGAATCATTCACTCTGCACACTTCCATGTGGTGCTTGTGCCTCAAGCCTTCCTGTTTCTAAGCAAGACCTTTACTTGACTCCAAGTGTAGGTATTACCAGTTCTTATCTGGGTGGGAATAAGAGCAACCCATGTTCAGAATAACCTCTTGAATCTGCAAACTTGAACAGACGGACTGTTCTCCCATTTGAATATGGAGTAAAGGTCCTTCTGACCTCAAGTCCTCTAATCATTTGATTTACCAGCCAAAACCCATGGTGTAGCTAATACCTTTCACTCAAGAAACCAATTGCCTCTGAGGTTGTTGCCTCAAGGGAGAAGCTACTGGAAGTTACCATGGGCCACTTACCCTTCTTCTAGGCAGGCGAGTTCAGATAAACCTTCAGACTTAAACTTTGTAATCCGCACTATCAATAATACTTCTCTAAGTTATTAAATAGGAAAAGCATTCAAAGGTAGACCTCAATAACTCTCTGTGGAAGTGAACTGACTTCTTTCACTCTTGAAAATCCCCATACCTTTCCCTGAACCCTCTGGAAGCTTTTATCCTATAACAGGTGGTAATTTTTCTATACCTGACTGCTCTAAAACACTGACTTATTCACCCGTCTTTCAACAACAAAGTATAAACTAATACCTCCCATAGTAAATCAAATATTGCCTATACCTTCCTGTGACTCTAGGAAGCCTAATAGGTTCGCTATGATTCCTTTGAAAAACTTATCTGAGAACCTAATCATCCCAGATCAACTTGGGTTACTTTTTTCTTAACTGGAGTCTGAGCTATGTGGTCAGCATGGTAAGAATAAGCCAAAATACTGGAGGAGGGAAGACTCCTGTGAGAAGTTAGATCTTCCCTATTCTGAAGACCTCCCTGGCAAGAGGCTGTGCTTGCACTCAAGAATCCCTTGCTCATGAGCACTGGGGAGATCAGCTCATCCTGGTAGTTGTCATTATTTTCCCTATGCTCCCCTCCCCATTTAAAGAGTAGGTTGGTGACTTTGCTGAGCCCTGCCCTTACACTCGAAGTCCCCTATCTTCTGGTCTTAGACACTTCCATCTTGCTTGTCTTGGGCCTTGCCCTAGGAGATGGGTCCCTTTCACCAGGATCATGAACTGGTATCTTCCCATTCATCTTACCTTCTGCTGTGAAGGTGAACTACTCTGCAGAAAGAGCTGGAAAAAGTCAAACAAGACTGTTTCAGCTAAACACCAAAGAAACTCACCTCTGATCTTGTTCCTTTCTTGCCTTCTCGACCAGGACCAGCTGTAAGAAATCAGTCTGCTTCTGGCATTATTCAAATTACGTCAGTGGGGGATGGGATATATTCTATTCCCAAACCAGACTATTTCTCTTCACTATCCTTAGCCTTCTTGCTGGTTATGCACTCTCTCCCTGAGCCCCTTTTGTATATGCCCAAGTGAGTAGTAAATCCTTGAATTACTTGATCATGGTCTTCCAGTGCAATGCCTTATCCAAAGAAGGAGCTTCATACCTGGTAGTGCACCAAGCTAAACCATATCTTAGACCTTCTGCTTGTCCTTTGGGAATGGCTGCTACTGTGATGTCCTTGAAAGCTCCTTCAGTCCTTCTTTTGGAGGTCATAGACTTGGCCTTAGCTCTGCTCTTTAGCTTGAAGATCAAGGCGGACCATGCTTTCCAGGATTTTGAACCTTGCAAATCTGCATTTTTTTTTTCCTTATAAGACTTTATTTCCCAGTGAGAACTGCCAGAACGTATGCACTCTGGATACTTGTGTGGGTCTGTGCTAGGTAGAGCCCTCTTATTTAAATGGTACTATTTGCTTGATTCTAAGGTCTAGTTAAATACTACAATAAGCTAGCCAGAGTTCAAGAATCCATGGTAAATTGCAAACAGAAATTTGAGAACTTGATGCTATGTTTCAGTCTCTCTCAAACTCTAACTACACCTCTTAACATTCTTATGGACAAGAAAATATGGATCCCATTTGTAAAGGAAGATACAGGAAGGTGCTTGAAAGTAACATGGAATATAGCTAAGCATCCCTCAGGTAGTTCTGTTTCAAACTATTACATGATTGTTCTAAACCTCAGTGTAAGTTTATTTTACCTGAGAAGGAATATTAGAATGTTGGAATATTGTGCTCTATCTTATTCAAATAAAAAGACATTGACATATTTACTTTCAAAACAACTCCTTTATCAGTTTGAGTATTGAAATTCTATATACAGAGCACAAACTGATTCTTGCCATGTTGCCGTGAATTCTCAGTATCTTTTAAATGATCTTTTACCCAGTAAATAATCCAAACCTGTTCCAAATAATACTTCCCTATCACTGATAACTGCACTAACACAAAGTATGGAGACTTGAAGGATGCTTTGTCCTCCCAATTTTACAGAAAAATAAAACTAAGGCTTAAAGATAGTCACTTTCACTCGAATACTATGTTGTATCTGTACCATAGGATTTATTACAAGGCCTGGCACTGTATTAGTGAGGGACTGGAAAGAAATCAAATAGCATACTCAAAATATAATGAGGGGTCCATATGAAATGACAAACTTGCAAAGAAGTCAATAACCCAGAACAAATAATAACCGAAGACTTACCTACCAATGATGTACCATTGAAGGCTCAAGGAGAGCAGTGCATACAGAATCCTGGAGGTAGGAGCTGGCTGCCTTGTGAGAAAGGGATCTCACTAAAAGATGCCAAGAGAATAATTGTCCTGATACTCCCCTCTTCCCACTTCTTGGTGAGACTATTCCTTGATCCAAACCACACAGCCTGGCAGTTCTGTAGGAGAAATGTTACAGGTTAACCTCCTAATGAAGAAAGTAGGACACAGAGGGGCAAACAATATGTCCTGCATATGTACATAAATTTCTGACACTGTCTTTCCCAACTCAAATATTTTTCAAGCATAAGTTTAGACTCCTAAATGTCACGTAGAATGGAATACAAATCCTAAAAATCTCTTACCCATTCTTGAAACCTGCCTTTCCAAACTTCAGTGGCTATTTACTCTATCTGAAACTTGTCCTATTCTGGGACTACTTTGGGAGAATCCTAAGAGCCACCTGCTCAAATTTTACTGTGTGCTCCTCTAACCTTGATACTTAACCCAAAGTTTCATATCCAGCAAAAGAGGGGAGACTTGGCTCCCTCTTGGGTATTGTAAAGGTTCTCCTATAGGTTCTATTCAGTTGCCAAGATTGCCCTCTTTGTATCTGACATCTTTTTCATCTATGGCTCAATTTTTTTTTTTTTCAGAATACCTGTGTTTGCCAGAGCCTACACTTAAAAGTGTTCATATGATAAAAGTCCTCACCATGTGAATCATGCTACACATTGGCATGTGGTGGGCCATAGGTTGCACCAGTATTGCAACATCAGCATGGGTTTGTCAGTACCCCTTACTGTTAACAAATCCAGGTCTAATGGTCTTGCTGCACAACAGGCCAATACATCAAGAGCCAAGTTGCTGGGGCAAGGAAAGTGACTCTTAAAGAGTGCCAGCTAACTGAGAAGATGGCAGACTAATGCCTTGAGAAATGTTCCTGAACTCTTGGTGCAGGCAAGGGTTTTTAAAGAGGGCTAAAAGAAGCAAAAAAACACCAGCTACAGATACCCTTCAGGCTTGAGCAGTCAGGGGTCTTTACTTAACATCTAGCCATGTGCTGATTAGTTGACTTTGTGCAATGTATTCTGGGTCTTAGTTCAGTGCTTACATTGAAATCCATATCAACTAGTTCCTCAATGAGTTTACAGTGTGTAAGCAGGTCTAACATGGAAAGATGGGGTGGGGAGTATTCAAGGCAGAATGAATGCAAGATGGAGCTTTGTTATAGTTCCCCACTGTCTATGGTTTCCTTCCATAACCTTCTTGGAACACAATTGCCTGGAGTCTGCTTCCTGCTGAACTGGAGTGTCAGGGTGGTCATAGAGTGAAATGGCTTATTTTCAGAAATAAGTCTTGGTACTCCTTCTAGGTGAAGACTTAAAAATTGGCACTTGTCTCAGCAGTTCTAAGACATCCCTGAGCCATGCACATCCAATTAACAGGGGCATGCCAACTCTTATTTCAATTACTAAACCCTAAAATGGGTGATTAAAATTAAAAATTGAGTAAAATTATGATTAAAAGAATCAAAATATAGACTGAATGCCCCCAAATATCCAGGAGAACAAGCCCATCTCCCTCAAGTTATGGAACTGTGATGTTCTAGGGTCTAGTGAAGCCAAGGGAATGTTCCCTTATTCTACTGATACTTGTTTCATCTTGGGCAGAGGTATTAATCTATTGAGCAGCATGAAGAATTAGCAACCACACAAATGCTACCTTGTTCTGCCACTATTCAATCCAAGGCTATTCTATCATTAATACTATTGTTAAAGGATGTGGAGAGTTTTGTATACTGGCCAGAGTTTCATTAGTGGTAATTACAAGCACAGGATAAGTTTGGGAGTACATGTTGCATGGTGGGATGTCACCCCCATTAAGTAGGGCATAACCAAAGAAACCTCCAACTGGTATTCCCCTGGGAAGATCTAAAGTCATGTGGCAGTGGGGTGAGGATCTTTGAACTAGTCCAGTGTTCTGTTTGTTATGGGGTGAATTGCAGAAGGAGTTATTAAGGTCCTTAATGGGTATTCTCAGAAATAAGAATTTTAGTACCATTCTGAACAGACTGAGCTGTAGCTGCCTCAAGCATCATTTGTTATCCAGGCTATTCACTGTTTTACAGGAATAGTTAAATGGGGAAGGTTTTGTCTCAAATGAAAAATGAGTGACGCTCACTTGGAAACAAAGTCATGTATACTATTCAATATTTGACTTCAGTGTTACATGGTATGTTCAAACTTTATGATTTCAGAGGTCGGGGGGCGGGGTCAGTCCCTCTGTCTTGGGGGAGGAAAAGCAACAGTTTGGGGAAAATCCCCAGCATATAGTCTAATACTCCCAATCCCATGCCCTGTCTTTCATGCACATATAGAATTTCCTTAGATCAGACAACCCCATGGTGGCGTTTGATTGGACTTTCATAGTATCAGAGGTTCTCTGGCACTCTTGTTCAAATCAGTGGCTCCACACCTAATCCTTCTAACGCGTCATACAAGGGCTAAAGTATCAGTCCATGGAATCCTAATGTGGCTGAATCCAGCTGTGCTTAGGAACCCCCCACAATTAGCATCTGGGGAGGGAGACGAGGGGCTTTGAGCACAGGAAGTCTTGCTCAATAAGCTTGCTTACCTAATGTTGGGCAATAGCCCAGGTAATTTACTTCTGCAAATCTGTACCTTGAGGGGAGCATACTTTGTACCCAGTCAGCCAAATGACTTCCTATGAGGATGGAGTTTTCAAAACAGCTTGCATAAGTACAACTAAGCACTGGTAGATCATCTACATACTGCAAAAGGACTCCCTCTATCAACTGGAGGGTCCTCAAGTCTCTGAACAATAATCCCACCCACACCCCAAGTAGTAGGGGAATTCTTAAGCCCCTGAGGTTAAACTGTCCAACAGTACTGGTGAGCAGTTTTAGCTTCTGGTTCCTAGCATTCAAAAGCAAGTAACAGCTGGGCCTTATCTACTAGAATACAGAAGACAAGATTTTTCAAACCCAAGATTGACAACCAGCCATAGCTCCTGGGTATAATAGTCAGGAGCATGTATGGATAGGGTACAACTAAATGTGTCTACTGTTTTTTCTGCAGAAAGGGTGACTTGAGCATTCAAATTACAGAGCAAATCTCAAGGGGTGGGATACTCAGGCATGAATAAAAACTGTCAATTCTGTTCTCCCAATTCACATTCCATAGGCTGCAGAAAGCCTTTTTGTTCTTCCCTCCCCCCGCATAAATCCTGTTATAAAGATTCCTGTACTAGAACTTTGTTTACTAACTAAATAGGTGGCTCCACTGTGGACTAGGAGGTCCATTAATTGATTATGCACTGTGCATTTTCCCTGGGGATCCTGAGAGGAAAGGACTATTGGCTTAGCTGGAACAATGGGAGTCCTGGGGCCCCCTTGATTCCTTATGAGAACCTGTATCTTATCCCATTACTTGAAGCTTTTTCTTTCCCTCTCACCCCCACCCCCTACCCATGCCACCAGCCTTTCTATTTTTTCCAGTATCCTCCTTAGAGGTAAGCATATTGGTTTTTACCCAAGGGACCTCCCTGATTGCTTTTCCTAAGAACCCCAGATTTGTGAGAGCTGCCCAGGGCTTCCACAGTCTCTTTGCATATTTCCTGTGTTTTCTGCATATTTCCTGTGTTTTCTGCCTTAGTACTTCATGCATATTCTATCCCCCAATTCCAATGCGTTCATCTCTAATGTTCCATCTAACTTTTATGATTTTAATGTCAGGAACATGCTATCCAATAAAGGTCATATAAACCATCGTTACATTTTCAAGTGCCTCAGGGTCAGCGTCTGTATACTTGCCTTACCTTTATTCAAACTTACTGTAGGAATGCAGAGGGATCCTCATTGGATTTCTGTTGTAATTCCTGTATTAAGGCTCTGCTGTTTAGGAACCCCCTTTCTGAGACCAACCAAGATGTACTTTTTAGTAATCTAGTCTAGGCGTGTTCCTGTCATTCGGATCCCAGTCTGGTTCCACAAAGGAAATGGCAACACCAGGCTTGGGACTTCCATCTGCATCCTCTAAATGGAGCCCTTATGAATCTTCACAGCCTTTTTTTTTTTTTTTTTTTTTTTTTTTTTTTTTTTTTTTTTTTTTTTTTTTTTTTTTTTTTTTTTTTTTTTTTTTTTTTTTTTTTTTTTTGAAACTAATCCATTTCTCATCAACTGTGAAGCATAATTTTAAAGGCTTGAATACCTAAGGTCAGTGGGTTGCAAATATGGAGGTAAATAGCATAGTTACTTTTAAGAGGATCATCCTAGTAGGAGGGGCCATTGCTTCTCCAGTTGAACAGATTAGAAGTAGAAGAGTGAGGGGAGGAGTCAAGATGGCGGAGAAGTAGCAGCTGAGATGACATCAGGTAGCAGGAGATCAGCTAGATAGCTTATCAAACCATTGCAAACACCTATAAATCCAATGGGAGATCAAAGAGCAGAACAGCAATTCTAGAAACAGAAAATTGACCACTTTCTGAAAGGTAGGACTGGCGGAGAAGTGAATCCAAAGCCACGTGAAGATAGACCGTGGGAGGAGGGGCCAGCTCCTGGTGAGCAGGGAGCAACAGAGCACAAAATCAGGACTTTTAAAAATCCGATCCAGAGGCTAAACCGGGGTGAAGCCCATGCAGGGTCAGCGTGGCCCCAGGTCCGGCAGAGTCACAGAAGGATCGGGGGTGTCTGAGTGTCACAGAGCTCGCAGGTATTAGAGCAGGGAAGCCGGCTATAGAGACAGAGCTGAGGAGTGAGCTCTCAGCTCCGGGTTACCTTGAACTGGTCACAGGCTGGGTGAGCTCGGAGCGCGTGGCGGGAGACCAGAGAGAGAGAGTGATCGCTTTTATCTGAAAGCCCACTGAGGAGTGGGGCCCCGAGCTCTCGGCTCCTCTGGGCCGGAGATTGGGAAGCCGCCATTTTCATTCCCATCCTCTGGAACTCTACGGAAAGCATTCAGGGAACACAAGCTCCTGAAAGTGAACCTGAGCAGATTACTTAGCCCGGCCCCTGGTAAGGGTGGTGCAATTGTCTTGGGCAAAGACACTTGAGAATTACTACAACAGGCCCCTCCACCAAAAGATCAACAAGAAATCCAGCCAAGACCAAGTTCACCAACCAAGGAGAGCAGTGGAATTCCAGAGGAGGAGAAAGCAAAGCACGGAACTCATGGCTTTCTCCCCATGATTTAGTCTTGCAGTTGATTTAATTTTTAAATTTTTTTCTTCTAAATTCTTTTACCCTTTTCTTTTTAAACATTTAACTAGTTTATTACTTTTTATGAAAGGTATTAAGATAATCTTTTTGAACCTTCATTATTATAGTCCTATTTTATCCTTCATTGTATTTCTTTTTTTATACACATAGGGTTTTTTCTTAAAAATTTGGGGTACAACTTCAAAATATACCCTAAATCTAGATCTGGGCTTGTTCTAGTCTCCAGCCCGAGCAAATTCTCTCCACTTTTTCTTTATTCTCCCAAACAACTTTATCAACTCATTTTTCATCTTTATAGACCTATTCCATCCCTTCATTGTGTTGACCCTTATATATGTTTTTCATTCTTTAAAATTTTGGGAGGTAGTTTCTTCTAAGTCCAAAATACTCCTAAAATTAAGTGGGTGACCCTGTTCTAGTCACCAGTCTAATATATATATTTTTTCTTATATTCTTTAAATTTTTTTCTGAAATTATCCCCTTT
>PISX010013037.1:0-22972 GCA_004024625.1 Mellivora capensis | reverse complement strand
GTTCAGAATGACAATTCTCAAGGTCCTAGCTCGAAAAAGGCATGGAATATATTAGAGAAACCCTCTCTCTGGAGATATAAAAGTCCTTTCTGGAGAAATAAAAGAACTAAAATCTAACCAAGTTGAAATAAAAAAAAGCAACCTCTTCGACCTCAGCCGCAGCAACTTCTTCCTAGGAACATTGCCAAAGGCAAGGGAAGCAAGGGCAAAAATGAACTATTGGGACTTCATCAAGATCAAAATCTTTTGCACAGCAAAGGAAACTGTTAACAAAACCAAAAGACAACTGAGAGAATGGGAGATATTTGCAAACAACATATCAGAAAAAAGGGCTAGTGTCCAAAATCTATAAAGAACTTAGCAAACTCAACACCCAAAGAACAAATAATCCAATCAAGAAATGGGCAGAGGACATGAACAAACATTTCTGCAAAGACCTCCAAATAGTCAACAGACACATGAAAAAGTGTTCCACATCACTCGGCATCAGGGAAATACAAATCAAAACCATAATGAGATATCACCTCACACCAGTCAGAATGGCTCAAATTAACAAGTCAGGAAATGACAGATGCTGGCGAGGATGTGGAGAAAGGGGAACCCTCCTACACTGTTGATGGGAATGCAAGCTGGAGCAACCACTCTGGAAAACAGCATGGAGGTTCCTCAAAAAGTTGAAAATAGAACTACCCTATGACCCAGCAATTGCACTACTGGGGCACGTGCACCCAAATGTTTATAGCAGCAATGTCTACAATAGCCAAACTATGGAAAGAACCTAGATGTCCATCAACAGATGAATGGATAAAGATGTGGCATTACATACACAGTGGAATATTATGCAGCCATCAAAAGAAATGAAATCTTGCCATTTGCGATGTTGTGGATAGAACTAGAAGGTATCATGCTTAATGAAATAAGTCAATCGGAGAAAGATAACTATCATATGATCTCCCTAATATGAAGAAGTTGAGAGGCAACGTGGGGGGTTTGGGGAGTAGGAAAAGAATAAATAAGATGGGATCGGGAGGGAGATAAACCATGAATGACTCTTAATCTCACAAAACAAACTGAGCGTTGCTGGGGGGAGGGGGATGGGGTTATGGACATTGGGGAGGGTATGTGCTATGGTGAGTGCTGTGAAGTGTGTAAATTTTGCAATTCACAGACCTGTACCCCTGGGGATAAAAATACATTATATGTTTATAAAAAATTCTTTTTTAAATCTTAGATTCACTCTTCTACTTTTTTTTTTTTTTAAGTCCTCAGATATCTGGCCAGTTGTTTATGCTGGTTTATATGACTGGGGAACTGCTTCAATGGGAATTACCTTGCTCCAGCTGGAGTTGCTCCATGGCCAAACTGAGTCCCTTACTGGGTCTTCCAAGGGGAGACTGCTCCAGTCCTCAGTGCTTCCTTGAGCTTCCACTGAGATGCTGAAGACTAAGAGGTCCCTGAGGCTCAAGCATTTCAGCAGAGTTGGCAAACCCATGAGCATGGGCAGGGGTGGAAGGCAGATAAAGGAGTTAGAGTTTATCTCATACAGTCTACTCTCATTTGTCCCGTCACCTTGTAGTACCAAGGAAATAGCCTTTCCTGGTCTATGTACCATCAGGTTAGATACCTCATTTTTAATCTGTTGGTGGAAGAGTATAAATGGTTTCACATAAGAGATCTCTTCTTTGCCAGCTCTTTGGCAGTAGTTCTCCAACTGTAAAATAATTCAAGGAGCATTTTAAAGGCCATTGTTCACCAGATTCCAAAGAATATGGAGGCCATGCTGTGCTACAATAAAACATATAAAGATAACTATTTTCTTAGGGAATAACTGGAATTAAGACATTTCTTCAAAATGTACCCAAGTGGGTGGTCAGCTGAACTACACCCTGAACTTCCCATGATTATCACACAACACAAAAGAGCTGCTCTCCTGACAGACCAAAGCCAAACTGGGTAAAATTAATTTGAAGTACCTGTCTAGATGAAAGAACAAAGGGCACATAGCCCACATGGCAAGGGCAATGGAGTTCCTGGTTGTATGCACTGTCTCCTCCCCCAGAGGGTCAGTTCCTTGCTCCAATGAAGACCACTAGGGCAACCTACACTGCTGTAGGAAAACAGGTAGAGTCCCTGAAACCAAAGTAGTTCTGGCACCTGCAAGGAATGGTCCCCAAATTCTCCCTGGTATGGGCTGATTAACCATGAACAGGCACCCATTCTGGCTGGTTTGCCAAGGCTATCAAACACAAGTCCAGTCTTCTCCCCACGGGACAGGACAACAAGTTCTGATACAGGATAAGACAAGCAAAGTAACTGTAGCCTGCCATCTTTGTCATTTGCTGGTGCTCTTGAGTAATGTCCTGAAAAACCATCCTGATTTCCTGATGCAGACAGTGGATTTTATTTTATTCTTTAAGATTTTATTTGACAGTGAGATAGGGAACACAAGCAGGGGGAGTAGGAGAGGGAGAAGGAGTCTTCCCGCTGAGCAGGGAGCACAGTGCAGGAATCAATCCCAGGACCCTGGGATCATGACCTGAGCCAAAAGCAGATGCTTAATAACTGAGACACCCAGATGCACCAGGTAGTGGATTTTAAAGGAGAGCTACAGCTGCCACCCGGAGTGGAGCAATCAGTCAGAGGTCTTTAGCTGCCCTCTAGAAAGGTGCTGATTAAGTTGACTTTGTGCCATGTGTTGGGTGTCTTAGTTCAGTGCTCCCATTTTAAGTCTACTAGTTCCCTGATGGGCTCACATTGAACAAACTGGTCTAATGAGGAATAACAAGGGAAGGTGTGTTCAAGTCAGAATGAACTCAAGGTGGAGTTCTGCCACAGTACTGATATTAATACCAGCCATCAGTTGAGCATGTGTAGTAATGGTTGGTTGGGAATCTTGAACTCTGAAATCCACATTGGTGGCTGTCTTTGGATGCAGATCTGTAGTTGCGGGGGGGGGGGGTACATAAAAGCCTCTGGCACCAGTTACCTTAATGAAAGTTGGT
Source organism: Mellivora capensis (assembly GCA_004024625.1). Lineage (NCBI taxonomy): Eukaryota > Metazoa > Chordata > Mammalia > Carnivora > Mustelidae > Mellivora > Mellivora capensis. Next base: position 19,970 of record PISX010013037.1, on the reverse strand, counting down.
GTTAATTACATATAAGCTGCTATTTGAATTCTGTACCTACTAAAATGAAAATGTTCATTCCTTAAATAATCCTGTCTGTAACCTAGATTATTTGTATGAGCACTTAAGTCTTGATTCTTTTCCCTCCTATTACTCAGTACAGGACACCAATAGCTAATAAGCTACAGGCCATCATTTTTAGAGTGGTGGTGTTTGTATCTTATTCTAGGACCATATAGATCACTGGGAGGATTGCACTTGGAGTTAAATGTTGCCCAGTAGCAATTAAGAGCTCATACTTGGTCCTATAGTTCCATGACCCCTTGATCTGTTAAAATCTGTAACTGGTAAGTTTCCCTAATGGTCTAGACTATATAAGAAACAAGTACTTTCACTTGCACATAACTGTAGTAAATCCTGACAAAAATAAGGTCAAATGTTCATAAAATAGCAGTTTCTGTCAGAGGGAATTCTTTTAGTAGTTCTTGGGTTACTTTAGCTTGTCACCTAATAGATTCCTAAGGCCACACCTTGAACTTCCTGTTACTTAAATCAGTTTAAAATCTGGTGTTGCCACACAAGCTTTTCCTCTCAGAATCAAGAAAACAATGGTTGTGTTGTTGTTTTTCAGGACTTGACTAAGGTCTAATAGTTCAGTGGTAGTATCCTCACTCTGGACCTTCATAGAAACACTTAGAGTGATTTGAAAACTTCTATCAACTGAATCTGAAGTTCACTTAAGTTGTCAGACTCAAAATAGAAGTCCAAAAGGTTTTGGGGGGTTAATACCTAAGGAAGATAAAGGAGAGAGAGGCAGGATTAGGCAGAGAGAACATTTTTACATTGCTGGCTTTAACATTAGTAAAAAGGGAATAATTGAATAGGAAGAACTTCTCAAAAATGCAGTGCACCTCTGCGAAAGTTCTAGCTAGCCCAATGAGGAGCTCCAGCACAAAGATGGCCCCTAGAAGAATTTTGGGAAATGGCCATTCTCTGGTTCTCCCACACTGCCCAATTATTGCACAGAAGCTCTGGGAATAGCTTCAGCCAGAACAAGGTCAGATCCTGCGGGGTGGGTGGTGTCCCCCATTTCTAGAAGGAGATCTGAGTAATCTATCTCTATCGCTGCCCCATAAACTAGAGTGGAAGATTCCATGAGAATTCCAACGCTGGCTTGTCTAGAACTGAGTATGTTAAATCAAGCAAAGTAGCCAGGAAGGATTTCTTGGCCTAGGACTAGAATAAACCCTAGGGCCTCCAAAGCTGAATGTAGAAGTTAGTCCCAACAAGGACCCCCTCAACCTGGCAGGGAGAGGGGTCTCTGAATTGTGAATTGCTTGAGTTGTCCCTCAATGGGTCAAGCATATATGTCCTTGCTCGGTCATTGGTTGTAGGCTGCTTCTCCAAAGAGTTGAACCTGGTGGCACAGCTCCCTGAAGCTGAGTCCAACCTTGGAGCTGGGAGCTAAAGACAGTCTACTGAGCTCCTTCTATGCAGCAGGGCAGTAAGTCTTCTTTTGAGAGGGGAGCCGGTTGGTGCATCTCTCTATCAGGGTCTCATCCATAGAGAAGATTGGCCAGGTTATTTCCTGTCCTTTAGGATGTTCAGGGGAAAATAGCCTTTGACATCCCTCCAGTGGGACAGATGGATCAAATCTACAACCCCAGTGTAATGGCATCCAAGGAAAACCAGTGCTAATGCATCATGGTAGTGAGGCTTCTGTTACATCACACAACTGACCAACATTAGCAAAAATTGGCCCTGTGGTATTGTGACTAACCAGTACAAGTGGTTTAGTTTGTGCAGTGATAAAAGGAGAATGGTCACTGAGCTGCACACCATGAGATAAGTGGTGCCCAGAGGGGGCTTGTTAGAGATTCCCAGGGAATTGCCTGTTATGTGAGCCCAAGTAACTTTAGCACAAGAGGCACACACACAAAAATATTCTAGTCCCAAGCCTGAATGTTAGGTTTGATTTGAAATAGACATGGTATCCATCCTCTTTTTTTGGTAAAAAAGGATACAGGAAGTCTTAATATACCTACAAATTCACATAAAAACATGGATGCTGAGTATGGGAGCATGTTTAACCATATAGATAACCATATAGAGAATGAAGTTAATCTCTGAAGTATAGCTATTGGAAGGGCTGAGATTTCAGCCTTTTGTACAGACCACCACCTATCCCTTACAGTGAAATAACATTAGTTAATTTACATGGATAAGCAGCAAGAATTTGACTTCTGTGAATGTTATTTTCCTGTCTTACTCTGAGCAACCTACTTTGTCCAACTTCTGTCTTGTAATTTCTCTCCATTCTATAGTTGACCTAACTTTTCTTCTAGAACATTGCTTAGTTAATTAACGGCTCTTAGGTATGACCCCTTATCAGCCTTGGCCACAAAGTATGGTTTGCAATCAACAGTCTTGGTATTCTGCAAAAGAGACTTGAGATTGGGACTGAACCATAATTCTAATGGGAGAATGTATTAGCTTAGAATCATAAATGGTGACAACAAAAAAGACCACATGTTGGTCATGAAGTCCCCTGAACATTTTCTATCATCTGGGGAGAATGAGTCAATACAATAAGGAAAGTGGCCCTATTTCTTATGGTCAGCCCATTGTGGGGTCTTCCTTTAAATGTGCTTTTTCTTCATTTCAAAATCCTGTGTACAAGAGGAGGATGCAATCTATGGGTATTTAATTATAGATAAAAACCATTGTAGGTCCTGGTGGTACTTTATGGCACAAGAAAAATGTCACTGGATGGATTGCTCTATCCCTGGTTCTTTTAGATAGAATATTTTTGATTTTGAGGTTGATTGGGAATATTTCATTAGAAACCATAATTAGTACTTTCAAATGATTTTTAAAAGCCATATAATACCATGTACTTTAAGATTCAAAAAGGTTGGCTATACTAAGCTATCCAACTTCCTATATTCTAGAGATCAAAAGAATGATATATGACCTATTAATCCTGGCAATTAAAATACCAATAAATTGCTTGTCTAAAGGGATAAGAAGTTCATCCTCTTTGGGGAACTAACTGCATTTCTCTGACTGAGACTCTAACTTTCTGAGAAAAAGAAGTATCAGAATTAAGGAAAAAGACATGGATTAAGGCTTGATTAGTCCTGGCCTTAAGTTCCATAGCCCATTATTTTGTCCTAAATACTCTGGAAAAGTAATCTGGATGAACAGATGTGTAATAACTTCATTCACATTCAGACTGTTGGAGGTCTTAGATCCTGGTAGGTTGCAGTATATCCTTGACTGAAGTGCAGGATCCTAGGGAAGGCCATTAATAGAACCAGAGTAGTATGTTTAAAGGAGCCATCAGAACTTTGGATAGAGATGGGAAGATCTAAATAGAGTCCCATGTAAGACTGCTTGGTTGATATGCAATACCAGTTAATGTACACTGTTTTCCTGATGTATTTCACTGGTAAATTGGGATAATAGTAGGAACTACACCACCATCTTGTACAGAGAGCCCTGTTCAACTACCTTTTAATGAGTATCTCAGCCAGTTGGCAAGTGATCCATTCCCAAAATCCCCTTTGATGACTTGTCCACTCATCCTAGCAGTTTTGAACCCTGGGTTCCCCCTAGATACAGACTGGAGATGAGGTTTTGTATACAAGATGTTGATTAAGGAGGCATACCTTTTGGGGAACAATGTCTATGGAATGGAATAGAAGGAAGTAGGATGAATAGAGAATCTGGCTCAGTGTGATCCCATAACAGCCTCAGCCTCCCACAAGGGAAGCTCTGGAGCTAGAATGCTCTTTCAGATTTGTTCTGAGTGGATTAATTGAGCCAGATTTCTTTTGCCACATGAATTGGTCACTGGAGATGGGTCAGTCTGTGAAGAGATGCTTAGTCATGAGTAGGCCTCCTGTAGGCTAAAGGGGTGGAGAAATATTGTCTCTACCACAACTGGGAGCAATACACCCTTCATGGAGGGATCCTATGTCCTGCTTCAGTGTTCAACCCATAGTAGGTGTATCTTCTTACACTGAAGGCCTCTTGGCATCAATATTTGGACAGAGCTTTCACCACACCCCAAGGGTAAGTCTACAAAGTAGATAAAAGCAGGTAAAAGTAGCATCCTATGTTTGGGACTTCTTATAAATTAGCTGGCAATTAAAAATTGGCAGATCATTCTAACCTGGCACAACACCATATATACATATAATATAGAGAGACTTTCACTTTGTGTTTCTGGTGAGCCCATGTGCAGCAATTGATAAACCTTTTAGAGGCTAAAGCTTCCTGCTCCAAGGGTCATCCCATAGAAGTCCAACGCCTGAGAACTCTCTTCAAGAGCAGGTCTGGGTCACTGAATACCGTGGTTTGCACATTTGCCCCCCGAAAACCCATGTGAAAGAATGAAAATCTTCATATTGTTACTGGACAGAATAGAATCTACTAACCTGCTTGTAATCCTATTCCTCAAGGACAAATGATTCTAGTATCCCAAGTTATACATTAAAGTTCTCCTAAGGGAGCAAGGATATACATGCTGATAGTTTAAAGCAAAGGAGCTGGGTAGTAGGAAAGGAACCCATTGTAAAGGAACATGTTGAGGTCCTGACACAATCACCTGTTCTCCCTTTGCCTGAAATTCAGAACACATTACCTGAGATTTTCTAGAGCTTCCATGGAGTCTTGGCTGAGGCACCTCAGACTTAAAATTATAAAGCCATGCTAAGAAATCCTACCTAGAAAACAAGATCACAATCAGTATCTTCTTGTTTCACAGGTCATTTTATCCATCCTTATCAACCACTTTCAAATCAGTGAAGGTGTCAAATCAGTGTCTCAAAGATGGGCTTTATATTCTCTAATTTGAATTCCTCTTAGAATTAGTGAGCATCTTTAGACAAGCCACGGGGTTCTTACTATTTTGTCTATACAAAACTGAGAGAATCAACCAAACTTAAAAGCAGACATTTTGAATGCTCAGAAGGTGATAAACATTGCATATTAAGAGCAAGATGGTAAGTGTGTTTTGGCATCACTTTGCATTCTCTTGAGTAGAGCTGGCAATCTTGTAGCTACTTTGTATGAAATATAAGACAGCTAGAAGATTCAATACCCATCAATGACTTTGGATTAACAGCAGGTAACTGGGTCACAAAAGAAAGAGGTATTTCTTTCAACAAGCACATCACTTGACTCAAGCTCCTTTGCAAAGAGATCACAGGTTGTGTCTAGGGATTTATACTAGGATAGAAATTGACAATGTTTGGATCAAACACTTGAAAGAATGTCTATACTCACAGTAGGGATTGTGTATCCAGTCTTGATTTAAATCCTAGAATGTGCTGGCCACTGTGACTTGAGGCCTGAAGTTTAAAATTCCATCTCTTAAGATGACTTTTATTTGTACTTCATTTTACCCTCTGCAAGGACTAAATTAGCTTGCAATGGAGGAAAGCATGTAAAAATGCCTAATTTAGGAGAGGAAATATCTGGTATCCGCTTAAAACATGTAAGAACTAGACATGATAAAACAAGTCTTCACAACAAACTGAAAATACTGTAAGAACAAGTATCTAACCTTCATATTCACATATTCACATCAATTATACCAGGTTCTGTAAGTAGGTGTCAAGATGGCATTAAAGGTTTAAGGATTTTGAGGGAAATGCTTACATGAAAGGAGATGAGAAGGAAGCCTATGAAGGCTGTGAGAACCATCAGTCTGATGGAGGTGAGACCCCAGTGAAGGAAAGTTTGTGTAGAAACATCTTAGATAGCCACACTGTGTAAGGAACATTGGGCATTGCTGTTGGGGAATGCTTGAATTACCCACAAGGTCCCCTGTCAACCAGGAAAGGATCTGCCTTGGTAACCTAGCCATGTTGTCACTGGGGAGAAGCTATAGTATAAATGTAGAGATGGGCTTCTAGAAGCAGGAAAAACCAGAAGTAGTAACCAGTCCTGCTTAATCATTGGCTATAACCTTGTTTGAGGGTGGCCTTGGTATAAGTGTTTCAAGGAATCTGGAGTTGTGGCAACTGGAAGTTGACACTATTCTCATAGAATCTTATGATAGTCTCCTGATAAATCTGCCACTAGTTGTGGAAAATGAAAACAGGGCAGTCTGATCAAATTGTTAGTCATTGAAAAAATCAAGAGAACATCATCTGAGTGTCTGATCTAATATAGGGAAATTGTATTCTGAAAACAATTTTTATCCAAAGGGAATGGAGCCACACTGTAATGAAGTAGGCCCAGTGAAAGATACTAGAAGAATCCTTCTGAAATCACAACTTGCTATGTCACTTAACCATTGCTTATCATCCCCTAATAACTAGCCATGGATATCTGGCATCCTATTCTAGCAATTTACAATGCCCATTCACAAGGAATAGAGTTAACATTGCATTCTTTTCTCTCAGGAACATTACTTGAGAAAACATATATTTTAATTTCTTTTCAGTGTTCCAGAATTCATTGTTTATATTTTTTTAATACATGGCTCAATTGTTTATCACTGATTATCTGGACATGGTGGCTGACAGCAGAGTTTGAGTTTCTTGCATATCATGAATCCAGACTATTAGTCTAGTATCATTACTTTCCCAAGAAAAGAAAATCTATGGATCTTGATCTATTCCTAATTGAAGGCATCAGAAGAAAAGTGTCTTTCTGGCATCAGTTAAAGTTCTAGGCAGTGAGATGAAAATGATCAAAGCAGAGATGGGAAGCTAAAATGTAGGAATTACCAGACTGCATAATTGGAATGAAAATGGTAGTTGGCACAACCCTAACAGTTTCCTTAGCCTGTAGGTAAGAACTACCATCATGGAGATGACAAAGTGGAAAATTCCTGAAGTTGCCTTTGAATGGCCAAGATAGAAGCTCCAGTATTGCTTCCTGGAGAGACTTGGCAAGAAGTCCTGAAAATTAGGGTTAACTTAATATGAAAATGCAATCAGTGGGTGCCTACTTTGTGTCAGACACCATAAGTACTGGGTGACACGCAGTGAATGTAAGAAATATCCCTGCCATCAGGTTAATTTAATGTAGATTTTAAACATAAGTATGCTCTCTAGTCCTTCAGAAAATTTCTCACTATACTTAGAATAAAAGGGAGTCAGACATGCAGGTGTGCTAGTGTCTAACTTTAAATTGGGAGGTCAAATTTGAATTTTCTGAAGGGACTCTGTCCTAAGACTAAGAAGGAATAAGCAGGTAGTTCTCTAGAGGAGTAGACATGAGTAGGGTTTTGCTGATGTCTTTCCAGCTAGAAAGCAGGACAACTCCAACTCTTCCCAGATAATGAGAGGTTGGAGTTGATCAATTTTTGTTCCGCATGGAGAATGGTCACCATGGGTGTTTAGTCTTCTATACGATATAGAAACTGGGTATCCTAGGAGTTTGGAATAGTCACTTTCTGAACCAAGTTTCCTAGTTTTCTGCTTTACTAGGCCAAATGAATGTTATCCATCCATCTGAACTACCCAGCTGTGCTGAGCCTGGTGCTAGAGGGAACAAGCTATCAGATGGTTCCACTGGCTTTTTACTCAATTGGATCTTTTCAGATTCCAACTTGTGAGGCCAGCTAGCAAACACTTTACTTCATCGTTTTATTAAGCATATTAAAAAACATGGGAAAGCACATTATTGACTCAAGTATTTTTCTTTTCTCTGGGTGCCATTTCTGAGGACCTTTATCTGATGCAGAACCTGGCCTTTCTCTTTCGATTTACCAGAGCTGATGTTCTTTGCAACATTTGTGAGGACACACTTCTATATGCAAGGTAGGGATTGTGAAACCAGACAATCCCATTCTTAATAACATACAGCCTACTATCTGAGGGCCACAGTTTAGAGTTCTATGTCCTATAAATTATCTCAATATTTGTTCGTTTATCTGCACTTCAGTCTACCTGTTGAAAGGCCCAAGTTAGCATGTACAGCTGCCGGGAAGGCATGTAAGAACCCATGGAAGAGAGGAATAACGGGTAATTATTTAAAGATTTAACAAGAGAAATGTTTACCATGTCAACAAACAATATATTACTGTAGAAAACTAGAACATCTTTTTTCTCACCATTGACATTTGTTAAACTGGGTTCTGTTTGACTGAGATGTTAATATGGAATTCAACGTGCAAAGATTGTACTAGGGTAAATACTTATATAAAGGGGGGAAAAGGAAAGCCAGGAAATGATGGGAGAGCCATCATTCTGTGATACCAGTGTGACCTCAGTACAGATGAATGGGAAGTTTGGAGGGGAACAACCAAGATGACAGCACAACTTAAGATTTGATAAAGCTGTTTGAGTGCCTGAACAGCCGAAGGGTGGCAGAGGTCCCTTGTCTGAGGGAAACTTCTCCTTTAATACCCCAGCCATATTGTCACTGGGGAGCTGTGTTTGGTAGGTGTGACCTTGGTGCAAATATAGAGCTGAAATTAAAGATGTTTGGATTCAGTCCATTCTCTCCCTGAAGATCTGTGTGGTCCAAGATCTTGGATCCTATAATTCCATTACTGAAGATCAGAAGAAGGTTCATGAAACCTTAAGATCTCTTAAAAAGTCCTGATCATCAAAACATGGGACCTGGAAAATGAGTTGGTTCATTGCTATAGACTCTAGATAAGGTATCTACTTTTTACCCTTGAACAGCTTAACCTGTGGATGTTTATCAGCCTCTTTCTTAATTTTTTTTATTAACATGTAATGTATGATTAGCCCCAGGGGTACAGGTCTGTGAATTGCCAGGTTTACACACTTCACAGCACTCACCATAACACATATGTTCCCCAATGTCCATAACACAGCCACCCTCTCTCTACCCCCCTCCCCGCAGCAACCCTCAGTTTTGTGAGATTAAGAGTCTCTTATGGTTTGTTTCCCTCCTGATCCCATCTTGTTTCATTTATTCATTTTCTACCCCCCAAACCCCCCATGTTGCCTCTCAACTTCCTCATATCAGGGAGATCATATGATAATTGTTTTTCTCTGATTGACTTATTTCTCTAAGCATTATCAGCCTCTTTTAAGTAGCATACTAGCATCTGCCCTGTAGGCAGACCTATTTCTATACTATTCTGACTCCTATCACTGAGTTAAAGCATTTGTAGAAAAAGCCCCTGAATATCTCTGGGGGCTGTTTGAAAGTGACAGGGTCTTTGGGCATGAGAATAAGTCCTTTAATTCTTTCACCTCCTGTATTCATGAGGCTCTGATGTATTGACACGAAGTTCTGAGGAATGGAAGTCAGCTGTTTGGTCTTGACCCATAGAGCCAAGTAAAAGCTTATCCTCCCAGATAACCTTCACAATGTTACCCACAAAGTTAGAAAGTCGTCATCCCTAAGATTAGAGTGACTGCATTGTTTGAAGTCTTCTAAGAAGTAGGCACCAAAATCTTCTGATTGGGGTTGGGGAGAAATAGCTAAAACATGAAAAATGGGGAGAGTGAGACTGTCTAGAATAGAACACAGGTCTGACACCTGAAACAAAGGATTGGGAAAGAGGGGGCTTAGACTACAGTTTGTTTCTGAGAAGCTTGCAGTGGTCTGTGGGAGCCTAGGCCCAAAGACTGTTCTAGAAAGATCTTGCATCACACAGAAGTGTTCAGCTCCTGTAACTTCTGTGCTGTTATTAGCTGGAAGCATTCCAGGAAGAAATGTGGCCACAGTAGATGCTGCAGCTGATTTGAAAAGTGGGCAGCTGGAGGATGTCCCCACTAGCCGATCTTGCACATGTTTCTCTTGAAGCAGCACATCTCCATGACACCAGGGATTATTTCTTGAACATAGAAAATCTGAGGTGCATGTTTGAGAGGCAATTCCCCTCTGGTTCCCTTGGTTTTAGGGAAGTATGAAGAGCTGAAATCTGAGGTCCCACCCAAATTCCTCCATTCAATGTTTCAGGGCCTCATGTTTTCCAGACAGAACCCTGATCGTACTGTAATAGATCATGCTTTAGTTGAGTATGCAGTATGTCCATTCCAAGCTTGCTCCTCACCTTCTTTTTTTTTTTTTTTTTTTTTTTTTTTGAAATAAAAGTCTCTATATAAGTTACTAGAGATGCCATCTGACTCACACTTAACGTTTACATGATTGTGTGTCCATCATACTGATTTTTAGATTAACTTTTTTGTGCTTAAGGCCAGTTATTGTTGTCCTATAATTTTTAATACTAGAATCTTTACATGGCTATTAGAATTATTCTCTATAAGGACACTTCCCCATATCTCATGAAATCTTTAGAGCTTGGGCAACTGCTATGTGCCAGAGACTTCCTGTGTTGACCTATATTACATTAAAAATCATTGAATATTATATTCCCTGATCTTTTGGCCCACTTCCATTACTGTGTTGATGCTTGCTTTGTAGAATGAATAAAGATGGAATTAGACATTTAAATACTTTGAGGAAAAATGCCTCCAAAGAGTTAAAAGAAGAATGAACAAGAATGGGGTTCAATACTGGTCTGATACCTGGGGAAAGGGGGTAGAAAGAGGATGTTGAGAGTGGGGGAAGGGCTGTGCAGCATGAGACTATTTTCAAGACAGCTCTGTGAAAGTCTCAGCCAGGACATCCTAGATTTCTAGGGAACTACACATAGAAGTTTCTTGTACCAAGCATGAAAGGTCCATATTGAATAACCAGTCCTGCTTCATCATGGACAGTGAGCTGACTGGGGAGAGCATGGCCTTGGTATTAAAACCTTGGGGAAGTTGGAGTTGTGGCCACTAAGGCTATAACTATCCTTAGAGTACCGTCTTAGACTCTGCCACTGCAGTTACATATTCTTAGGACTTCAGCCACAAAAAATGAATTAAGACATTTTCACTATTCTCAACTTGCTATTGGATAAATTAAATCAGTTGAGTGCCTGATCAAATCCAAGAAGACTCCATTCAGAAAAACCACTAAAAGTTGTACCTTAAGGGAACTGAACCTCAGTCCAACCAAGTAGTCTCAGGCTAGAAGAACCAGAATTCTAAAATCAAGACCTACCACCGTATCAGTTAACCACTACTAATCATCTTCCATAACTAGGCATAGATATTAGACTTTCTACTCTAAGAAATTATAACCTCTACCTTCAAGGAATAAGAATCTTGCATTCTTGACTTTCTGGAATACTCTTGCAAAGATAGTTTTCCAATGCAGTAATGCAGTTGGTCTTTATTATCTAGACAAGTCAGAAGCAGGCCTGTCAGCCACCATCAGCTTACATATCATGAACCCAGATTACATTTTTCTATCCTTATACTTCTAGGAGAATGGAATTTACAGATATTGAGGTAAATTTCTGACTAAAGTATCAGCAGAAAAGCTTTCATTCAGTACCCAATTTTAGGTTGTTTGGAAAATGAAAAATTAACAAAACAGGTATAGGGATGCTAGAGTGCAGAGCTATAAAACCTAGGTGACCATTCAAGAAATGCCCAGTGTACACAGTTGGCCAAAGCAATGAGTTCACTGTCAAAAGGGAACTAGAATCCTTGAGAAACTTTGGCAGCTGTTCTTTATATGCCCGGACTCACAAGGGCTGACGTTACAAATCTATACCTTGCAGCAGAAGTGAGATTATCACCATGAACAGTAAGAACTAGGTGACATTGCCTAATCATCACAAGAAAGGATGGACAATTGAGACAAGGTCAGCAGGGCTGACTCAGTTAGGAATGCCTTGTTCTGGCTTTTTTCTTAAGGACAAGATAGGTGAATGGATAGGCTGATAGATATTGTTCAAAATATACAACCAGAAGAAAGGACTGTCATGACCTGCCAAGTTGCCTGATGTGAGCCTCTCTTCAGATCTAGAAATAGGAACTAAAGCAAAATCCTCTGGAAGGAGGCCCTTGTAACACCATGGCAAGTATAAATAGTTGGTTAATTTTCCCATTTCTTTCTCGAAGGGCCCAATGCTATGAATTTGGGGCACTGATACGGTATTTCTTTCCCCAAACATTTCATGACCGAGACACAGGTCCTGCAAAAATATTATCAAGAGATCCATCTCTTGAATATTATCAAGAGATCCATAGCCAAGCATATAACTTCTTAAAGAAGTTATATGCTTGGCTGGATAAGAGTCCTGACCCAGTCTTGCTGTCCACAGAGCAACACAATGGCCATTCCCATGGTACCTGACTACCTAAATGGGAAAAAAATGCTTGGTCGTTGGCACACTTTCAACACTATTTTTTTAGTCATTTGTACTTTAGAACTTAAAACATTCTGGGAGGAATATGCTGACATTTAAGTGCAAGTAAGAGTGAAAGGATATATGGAAGGCAACTATTAAAGGATTATCACAAGTAGAACTTCTTACCCTTGAGGTTCCATTTTTGGAATATTTCATGGTACTTCATAGTACTTCATTAAGAAGTAATAAATAGTTATCAACAAAACCATTTACTTTATGCTTTAAAAAGGTTAACCATACTCTAAGCTAGAATACTGTATACAGTCTATTACATAGAAGTTAATCAGGCTATATTTTAATCCTAGAAACTAAAAATTAATAGTTTTATATAGGGGCGCTTGGGTGGCTCGGTGGGTTAAAGCCTCTGCCTTCAGCTCAGGTCATGATCCCAGGGTCCTGGGATGGAGTCCCACATTGGGATCTCTGCTCAGCGGGGAACCTGCTTCCTCCTCTCTCTGCCTGCCTCTCTGCCCACTTGTGATCTGTCAAATAAATCTTTTAAAAAAATTTTAAAAGGTTTATCTAAAAAGTAACACAAAGATGATATCTGGTGATCTATCCCCATAGGTTTGAAGCCTAAAGCCCCTAAACTTCTGAGAAATAGAAGCATTGAAGGTGCCCTTGAGGAATAAAACCTGGACTGAGGTTGTGTTTGGATCTGGACTCAAATTCCTTAGTCCCTTTTCTTCTTTCAAATGAAGTTGTAATCTGCATAATGGGAGATGCCCTGGGTCCATTAAGATCCATTACGTTTGAAAATTGAGGTTGTGGCAGGCTGCAGTATATCCTAGATGGACTGGAAGCACAAGGTCCTGGGCAAGATGATTGAGACCAAAGTTATATTATGCTAGGGAGACAACTGTAGAGGAACCATTGAGACTTTGGATAGTGGTTAGGAAATCTGATTCTACGGAAGATTGCTTAGCTGATCCATAATAACAGTGAATTTATTCTCATATCCTCCAGCTTACAGTTGTGAATGTTAACTGGAACACTATCTAATGCCAGGAGCCACTTGTTTTTCAGCTGCCAGAAGTGATGACCTCATGGTCAGCCACTTCTTCCCCCACTCTTCTGAGTCCTAGAGCACCTTGGATTCCATAGGAAGCAGACTGAAATGTTTAGTATGTAAGAAGTTAAGGTATACTCTTGGACTCCATCTGTAAAAGTAAAAGGAAGCAGAAGACAGAGGAAGAACTTGGGGTGCAATGTACTCCAGCAGTGCCTCAACCACCAACAAGGGAAGTTGTAGAGCTAGCACGGTCTCTCAGGCTGTCCTGCTTGGACTTATATGACCAGAATTTTATCTTTCTACATGGCCTGATCACCAGATGTGGGTCAACCTGGGAAGAGAGATGACCTTTGGTATGAGGTGGTTCTCTGGAACTGAAGTAATTCATGAAGGGGCTGAGAGACAAGGGATGGCTGTTTATACCACACCCAGGAGCAAAAGCCCTTTCCTGAAGGGATCCTTTGCAGCACAGGAGTGCCTGCCACACAGTGACACAGTAGGGCCTTCAGGGGAAGAAATGGTAGTACCAGGGCATAGTGAAACCTTCGTTGAGAAGAGAAAAATTTACAAGTAAACAGAAGCAGGGGGGAAAATGGGAATATCGCATTAGAGGAGTCTTTATAATTTAGCTGGCAATTAAGAAATTGGCAGTTCATTCTAACCTGAATGAATATACTATATACCTACAATGCAGGGTAGATTTTTTCTTTGTGTTTTCTTTGTAGTCTCCTTGTATACTAACATTTAAAACCTATAGCTTCCCATTCTATGGCTTATTCCAGATGGGCCCAATGGCTGAGGATGGTCTTCCTGCCAGGTCTGAGTTCTTGGTGTCAGTGGTTTGCATGTTTCAAGAATAGACAAACCTGATACTGCTACTGAAGCCAAAAATTAATGTGGAAATATGTATATTTCATATTACTGGACAGAATAGACTATGAGCCTATGCTTATAATTCCAGTCCATAAAGGCAAATGATCACAGCTGATACTCTGATTTGTCTTACTTTGGGTTCTATTCCAGAGCAGAACCAGAGACCAGAATTTAAATGCTGATAGTACAAAGCAAGGGAAGAAGTGGATACTGTGAAAGGAAGGCACTCCTATGTGGAGGTACATGTTGAGATCCCAAAACCGTGCACCTTTCCTTTTATTCTCCTCTTGCCTGAGCTTTAGAGTCTATAGACTGAGATATCCAGGAACATCTGTGGAGCTTTGGCTGAAGTAACTTGGACAAAACCACAAAAGCAAGCTGGGCAATCTTGTCTAAACAAGATCACAAACACTATCTTGTTTCACATGTCCTTCATTTGACCTGTTCAATAATTCACAAACTGGTCTAACAGAAGACCTTTATATTTACTTGTCAGAAGACGCTCACTAATCCCAAGATGAAAATTCAAACACCATAGGTCCTTATTGCTTTATCCATACACACTGACTAAAAGAATCAACCAAACTTAAACTACAGCTATTTTGAGTACTTAGAATTTGGTAAATATCATCATTACATTTCAAAACATTGAATGTGTGCCTTTGCTTTGAGATCACTCTGCATTCTTTTTAAAATGAGAAGGGCTGACAAGCTCCCGGTTTCATTAAAATATAAAATGTTTGGGAGGTTCGGTATCTATCACTTTGACTGTAGATTAGCAGCTGGTAAACCTGGATCCATACAGAACCAAACCAAGTATTGTGACAAGGGCATTTGCCTCAAGTCTTTCCTAAGAGAATAGAGGTCATGTCTAGAACTTAAACTCTGATCCCAACTATCCCTGATTCTATCCCACAACCAAGACAACATGCATCTGTATTCAGTGAAGGGACTGTAAACCCAGATCTCTAAATTCACTCTTGATTTCCATAAGATACACAGACCACTGTCTGGGGGCCCACAGTTGGGAATTCCATCTCCTAAAATATCTTAATTTTAGATGTTTATCTAAACAGTCTATCTCTTGACAGTAGGACCAAATGAATTTGAAAGGTGGTAGGAATGCATGTAGAAGTATGAGGGGAATACCTGGTATTTGCTTAAACTAAAAGCTTCAAGAACTAGAAATGGTGAAACATGTCTTCCCAACAAACTGAATATATAACCGTAGGACACCAGAACATGTTTTTATTCACATTGAATTGTTGGCATCTGAATACTACAGAATCCAGTCTAAGATGCAATTGAGCATGTAAATATTATGTTAAATAAAGGCTTGCCTGGAGGTAAAAAATGGAGGAAGCTTGGGAAGAATGAGCAAGCCATAAGTTTGCGATGCAGAACCCCAGTTAAGGAAAGTTTGTAAGCATCCAGGTCAGCCATCTAGTTTAAAGAAGGTTTAACCCAGCTGTTGGCAAGTGCTTCAACTGCCAAAGGGTCCCCTATCTCCCAGGTAAAGGTCTGCCGTAGAACCTTGGCCATGCTGTTACTGGGCAGCAGCTCTTATGGGTATGGCCTCAGTGACAGTGTAGGACAGGATTTCAAAGAGCAGCTGCTGGACCCTCAGTCCATTCCCTCCTCGAAAGTCTGTAGTCCCAGACCATGTATCTCACAACTCTAAGTATTAGAAGAAAATATATAGTAAACACCTTTGTGTGAACACCAAGTCCTGATTTATCCAAAGTCTTGGATCTAGGCAAGGGAGCTGGTTAGGGATAGTAGACTCTAGGTGCGAATCACCGACCTTTCACCCTTGAACAACTTAATTTATGATTATGTATCAGCTTCTTTTAAGTAGCACACTGGGATCACCTTGAATTTATTTGCCCTCCTATGGGAAGATCTATTTTCTATGTTTCTTTTTAAAGAACACTTCTGTCACTGAGTGAAAGCATGTGTAGGAAAAAAGTCCTCTGAACTTGTCTTTGGGGCCATTTGAGAGCAACAGTCTTTGAACATGCTGGTATGGCCTTTAATCAAATTTCAGCTCCTGTGTCTGTAAGGCTTAAAGGCAATACACAGGAACCCCCAAAGAATGAAGTGTGGTTAAAGTGTGACTTGACCACAGTGTTTCCATGTCAAGTGGTCTGGGCTTGACTAAAGAACAAGGTAACAACCTATCTTTCCAGAGGACTTTTAAACTTTGTGGGTAACTTCTGTCAAGGCTAACATAACAAGATTAGAGGGATTAATGTCAGTGCAGATCCTCTAAGAAGCAAGCACCAAGATGTAACTTCTTGGGGGAAAATACCTGTAAGGATAATGGTGAGGGCAGGGGAGACAAGCAGGATTGAGTGGGAAGAGATGCTGGAATACAATGCAGGTCTAACAATGAAAATAGAAGGGTTTGGGTGAGAGGAGACTAACATGGCAGTATAACTCTGAAGTACTGGCCAGCCACTGGTAAGTCTCAACATAAAACCTGCTATACAAGAGTCCTACAAAAGACGGGAAGGGCCAGACTCCTGTAAGCAAGCCCTACTCTTATTAGCTGGGTATAGCCTGATAAGAGTGTGGCCTCCCCAAGGGCAGCAGATCTGAAGGGGTGGCCCTTGGAGGCTTCCCCCACCAACTACCCTCCTTGCAGATGAGATGACTGAAGGGATATCTGAGTGGCACATCTCCATGGCACCAAATATTACGAGAATACATTTTGTGAGGTGTAGCTTTGAAAAGCAGCTCCTTCTTGGTTCACTAGTCTGTTACTAGTCACGCTATAAATGGAATGGGCTAAAGGGAGAGTTGGGCAAGCCTAGATATAAAGGCCTACCTTTTTAAAGGGCTGGTCAGGGTTGAAGTCTTCCGTCCCAGTGAAAGTCTTCACTGAAGACTCTGACCCACAGTGAAGGAGATGTGGGAGAGCAGGTGGCTAGCTGAAAGTGGGAGACTTGAGGTGGGTTTGCTGACCCCTTTCAGAGTGTCAAGCAAGGCCACTTACACTTCTCAAAAGATGAGCTGGGAGGAGTTATCCGTCAGTTCCTGTACTGCTGGCTGAGATCTGTCCCCATGATGTTCAGTCTTCAATACGGCCAATAAAAAGCCAGACTTCTGGAAGTTTGGAATGACTGGGAATCACTTTCTGACCCAAGCAATCTAATTTTGTGCTTTAGTGGACAAAATGAATGTCTGTTGTCATTCTGTTTGAGGAATCCAGCAACCTTGAAGCCGGTTCCCAGAGGGAACAAGCCACTAATAGGTTGTATTAGCCATGGACTCCTCAGGCTGTTTTTCATATTCTACCTATAAAGCTGGTTATTGAACAAATGCTCTTCTACTTTCCCAGTTTCTTAATCACACAGGAAAGGATGCAAATACATCTTTCTTCATCAAACGCTTTGCAACTCTACAGCAATGTATTTGTTCAGAGGCTTCTGAAGGGTCAAGACCCCACCTGGCCTCTTTCCCCTTGACTTTATTTGGTATCTTAGTACCTTTCCCATTGGCTCACTCAGGTTCCAAATTTTGTTTAACTGGTTAGAGCAACTTGCCATGATGGCCAAAGCTTAGAAACCAAATAATGGGTTTCTTTCATGTCTCTAAAATTAAGCAGGGCACATATTGGATGGAGCACTGGGTATGGTACATAAACAATGAATCTTGGAACACTGAAAAAATAAACTAAAAAAAAAAGTAGAAGATCTGCATCTACTCTAGACAGAAGAAAGTATTGAAGGAGTCTATGCTGTGTTCAATATAGGTAGATGCCATGTCAAGGATTTGGTTTGTGGAGGATGTTCTCAGAACAGATGAGCTTATCCTGAGCTCTAGCACACTTGGGAAGTGTGGACTTCTTTCTGCTTATAGTCTAGGGTGTTTCCCTAGGGAGACAGAAATTTCTAGATCTCAAGTTTCCATATTGCTGTCTACCCTTAAATGTTTTCTCCTTGATTTCACTGGTTCATATGCTATACAATTGGGCTCAATTGTCCTCTTCCACATGACCAGCCAGTAACACAGAAAAAATTTTGAAATATTTCTACCTGAAAGAGTAAGAGTAAGCGGCCAGACTTCACAACTCCCAACATAGTGCTCCATGGCATCTCAAAATAGAAGGACCTGTTTCTCTGGGCCTTCTAGGTCTGGCCTGAGTGTTAGAGCCACTTCAGTTCTTGCCTGGAAGAGTGTGATGTGGATCAGGCCAAAGCAGGGCCTTATGCTGCACAGCCTGTGACTGCAAGTGTTGGCACAGGAAACAACCAGGTTCTCATTTCTACTGTGAAGCTGTGTATCACAGGAGACAGGGAGGGCTAAGATTCTGGGGGAGGTATATGAACTCTTCCCATGTAGTTGGAGTTTCTCATCAGGCTTCCAATACTTGTATCTTTTTTTTTTTCTATTTTGTCTACATCTAAACCAGAATGAATCATTTCTGACTGGTGGTTATAATAGTTATGAGGTCAGTTTCCTTTACTATTGTGACTGGTGAGAAATTGTAGTATCCATCAGGGTAACTATTACCCACACTGACAAGACTGTTTAATAACTAACTTGCCAATTTCTTATTTTTTTAAATTTCTTCTCAGTGTTCCAGAATACATTGCTTATGCCAATTTTTAACTTATAGGAGTGCTTCTATCTTTGATTATAAAAGAAAATTATTGGGCAGAATATTGGGATAATAACACCACGTAGTATAGGGAAAGTCCTGTCTAAAATGTGCAAGCATGTTTGTATTCTGGTTTCCAAGACATAAACCCTAATGTTGAAGAAATATCCCATTGTTTTGATGATTCTAAGAGACAAAAAAGCATACGGATTAATGGGCCATAGTCTTGTTCAACCTAGACATAAGCTAATTGCACACCTTTATAGACCTTCTTTTCATTCTTATTATCTATGGCCCAGTAAGAAATCTGTGGCCCAGTAAGAAATCTTGGTGAATAGCCTACCATTCCCACTCTTAGAACTTAAAACCTTCTGTGAACCAAAGGGGCACATGTGCCAGAATGTTTATAGCAGCAATGTCCACAATGCCAAACTATGGAAAGAACCTAGATGTCCATCAACAGGTAAATGGATAAAGATGTGGCATATATACAAAATGGAATACTATGCAGCCATCAAAAGAAATGAAATAATTGATGCAGAAAAAGCATTTGACAAAATCCAGCATCCATTCCTGATTAAAACACTTCAAAGTATAGGGATAGAGGGAACATTCCTGAACTTCATAAAATCGATCTATGAAAGACCCACAGCAAAATCATTCTCAATGGGAAGAAGCTTACAGCCTTCCCGTTGAGATCAGGAACACGACAAGGATGCCCACTCTCACCACTCTTGTTCAACATAGTATTAGAAGTCCTAGCAACAGCAATCAGACAACAAAGAGAAAAGGTATCCAAATTGGCAAGGAAGAAGTCAAACTCTCTCTCTTTGCAGGTGACATGATACTTTATATAGAAAACCCAAAAGACTCCACCCCAAACTACTAGAACTCATACAGCAATTCAGTAACGTGGCAGGATACAAAGTCAATGTACAGAAATCAGTGGCTTTCTTATACACTAACAAATGAAAATACAGAAAGGGAAATTAGAGAATCGATTCCATTTACTATAGCACCAAGAACCATAAGATACCTGGGAATAAACCTAACCAAAGAGGTAAAGGATCTGTACTCGAGGAACTACAGAACACTCATGAAAGAAATTGAAGAAGACGTAAAAAGATGGAAGACCATTCCATGTTCTTGGATAGGAAGAATAAACATTGTTAAAATGTCTATACTACCTAGAGCAATCTATACTTTTAATGCCATTCCCATCAAAATTCCACTGGTATTTTTCAAAGAGCTGGAGCAAATAATCCTAAAATTTGTATGGAATCAGAAGAGACCCCGAATCGCTAAGG
>PISX010013036.1:23517-58407 GCA_004024625.1 Mellivora capensis | reverse complement strand
GACAGAATGGGAGAAGATATTTGCAAACGACATATCAGATAAAGGGCTAGTGTCCAAAATCTATAAAGAACTTATCAAACACAACACCCAAAGAACAAATAATCCAATCAAGAAATGGGCAGAGGACATGAACAGACATTTCTGCAAAGAAGACATCCAGATGGCCAACAGACACATGAAAAAGTGCTCCACATCACTCAGCATCAGGGAAATACAAATCAAAACCACAAGGAGATACCACCCCACTCCAGTCAGAATGGCTAAAATTAACAAGTCAGGAAATGACAGATGCTGGCGAGGATGTGGAGAAAGGGGAATCCTCCTACACTGTTGGTGGGAATGAAAGCTGGTGCAGCCACTCTGGAAAACAGCATGGAGGTTCCTCAAAAAGTTGAAAATAGAGTTACCCTATGACCCAGCAATCGCACTACTGGATATTTACCCTAAAGATACAAATGTAGTGATCTGAAGGGGCACGTGCACCCAAATGTTTATAGCAGCAATGTCCACAATAGCCAAACTATGGAAAGGACCTAGATGTCCATCAACAGACAAATGGATAAAGAAGATGTGGTGTATATATACAATGGAATACTATGCAGCCATCAAAAGAAATGAAATCTTGCCATTTGCCACGATGTGGCTGGAACTAGAGAGTATTATGCTGAGCGAAATAAGTCAATCAGAGAAAAACAATTATCATATGATCTCCCTGATATGAGGAAGTTGAGAGACAACATGGGGGTTTGGGGGTGGGAAAGACATAAATGAAACAAGATGGGATTAGGAGGGAGACAAACCATAAGAAATTCTTTTTTTTTTTTTAAGATTTTATTTATTTATTTGACAGAGAGAGATCACAGTAGACAGAGAGGCAGGAAGAGAGAGAGAGAGGGAAGCAGGCTCCCTGCTGAGCAGAGAGCCCAATGCGGGACTCGATCCCAGGACCCTGAGATCATGACCTGAGCCGAAGGCAGTGGCTTAACCCACTGAGCCACCCAGGCGCCCAAACCATAAGAAATTCTTAACCTCACAAAACAAACTGAGGGTTGTCAGGGTGGGGGGGTGGGTAGGGAGAGGGTGGTTGGGTGATGGACATTGGAGAGGGTATGTGCTATGGTGAGTGCCGTGAAGTGTGTAAACCTGGCGATTCACAGACCTGTACCTGGGGCTGATAATACATTATATATTAATTTTAAAAACTTAAAAAAAATTTTTTAAAGAAGAAATATTATCTGTGAATATGTTAATATCTAGATTGGAGTTGACTGCTCTCAAAGTTGAGTTACTTCTATGTGGGGGACCCAAAAGATTTCTTCTCATTTGGTGCCCAAGGTTCTCTGTCACACCACTTTGAAGAATGAAGAGGTAGACCAGATGGGGTAGTTCTTGGAGCCTCCACCTTTATTCAGAGGTTTATTAGCAGGTCCCTCACCTTAAGCGTGCCTGGAACTTTAACATTTACACTTAAACCTTCAGGGTTTATCAGCAACCTTCAGGGCAAAAATGGGCTTTAGCACATTCTTAGTTCCCAAGGTCTCTGAGTTTGGAGGCCACTGCAGAGGTGTGCCTTTCCTTCCAGCTCAGCAATGGGTTTAATGCACATTTGGGTGTTTTCTAGTTTGGGGATTACTCAAATCTGGTTTTGCCCACAGAACTCTTCTGACACCTAGTTTATAGATTTTTCACACCAGTAGGACCAATAAATCTCGATGTTGGAATATTATACTGCATTAGAAAAAACACAGTGTACTGATGTGTGAAACAACTTGGGATGAATCTAAAGAAGTATATAGAGTGAAAAAATCAAGAACTACTCTGGGCGTCCATTTATATGAATTTCAAGAAACCCAAGAAGGTAATCTATTGTGACAGGAATCAGAATAGTGGATACTTCTGGTGTAAGGGGTTGAATTGAGTTTTCCCAAAAAAAAGTTGAAGTCCTATTTCCTGTACCCATGAATGTGACCTTATTGGAAATAGGATCTTTGAAGATCTAATAAGTAGGACAAGGTCATGGTCAATTAGGGTGGGTCCTACCTCAATGATGGGTGTCATTTAAGATGGAAAATTTGGACACAGAGACAGAGGGATGTGGGTGGAGAAGGCCGTGTGATGAGAAAGGCAGAGCTCAGTGAGGCAGTGGCAGGACAGGGAGCTCTGAGGACACTGGCAGCCAGCAGGAGCTGGGAGACCGGCTACCACAGCTTCTCCGCAAGAGCCTCCAGAAGGAACCAGTATCACTGATACCTGGATTTGGACTTCTAGCCTCCAGAACTCAGAGAAAATAAATTTCTGTAGTGTAAGCCACTGTTTGGCGGCAATCTGTAACGAAAGCCCTGGGAAACTCCCTATGGGGAAGTATCAACTAGGAGAGAACATGAAGGAACCTTCTGGGCTATGAAAAACTGTTTTGTATCTTGATCTGGGGAGTGGTTACATGAGGTATACATATGGAAAAACTTTATGGAGCTACACTGTTACCTGCACTTTACTCTAAGTGATACCCAATTTTAAAAGTAAATAAAAAGGAAATAAATAATAAAATCTTTTAAAAAAGAAAAAACATAGTATAAAAATTTTTTTAAGTAAAATGAGGGTGCTGAGGTTATCTTTTTCTGCCTCCTGACCTAATGTTCTTGAAAAGAGCTTTTGCTTTAGTTGAGAACAGAAACAGTGAAGGGAGCTGACTCGGACTGGATCTCCCAGACGGCCGTCACCCTGATGAGGCAAGAGTAGTTGAGGGCTAGGCCGTTGGGTCTGCTGATCCAGGAGCTTGACCCAGTCATAACCCAAAGATGATACAGCACAAGGACATGTCTTTTCTTTTTTAAAAGATTTTATTTATTTATTTGAGAGAGAGGAAGAGAGAGAGCGTGTAAGCAGGGAGAGAAGCAGAGGCAGAGGGACAAGCAGACTCCCTGCTGAGCCTGGAGCCCGACTCTGGGCTTGATCTCACGACCCTGAGATCATGACCTCATCCCAAATCAAGAGTCAGACGCTTAACCGACTGAGCCACCCAGGTGCCCCAAGAGACATGTCTTATTCTAATTTTTTCACTCAGGGTTGCCGATGCAAAAAACAGCATCTAGGAACTCCTTTTTTAAACATAAAAGGATATAAGTCGGGGAATTGGAATTAGGCGCTTACAAAAAATGTCTGGAATGCATAGAGAAGCAGACCCTCTAGTCTGGTCTCAGGCGATGACTTCTTTTTTTTTTAAAGATTTATTTATTGATTTGAGAGAGAGTGAGCATGCACAAGCAGGAGGGGCAGAGGGAGAGGGAGAGAGAGCAGACTCCATGTGGAGCTCAGAGCCTGACATGGGGCTCAATCTCGGGACCCTGAGATCACAGCTTGAGCAGAA
Organism: Mellivora capensis; assembly: GCA_004024625.1. Lineage (NCBI taxonomy): Eukaryota > Metazoa > Chordata > Mammalia > Carnivora > Mustelidae > Mellivora > Mellivora capensis. The sequence continues at coordinate 55,040 of PISX010013036.1, read as the reverse complement.
ATCAAGAGTCAGACACTTGATGGGCTTTGCCACTTAGGTGCCCCTGGCATATTGTTTATTTATTTTTTATTTTTTTAAATTTATTTGACAGAGAGAGAGATATCACAGGTAGGCAGAGAGAGAGGAGAAAGCAGGCTCCCCGCCGAGCAGAGAGCCCGATGTGGGGCTCGATCCCAGGACCCTGGGATCACGACCTGAGCCGAAGGCAGAGGCTTAACCCACTGAGCCACCTAAGTGCCCCTCAGGCGATGACTTCTAGGAAGAACCCAGAACCAGCCCAGCAGAGGAGCCCAGCCCCTGCTACAACCAGGAGGATGGAGAAACAGAGGCTGTCTCCAGAACCTACCATGGAAGCTAACGGATCAGGAAGTCCCCGCTGCTGCACGTGGTGCTTGAGAGCTCCCTCGTGGCTGGCAGATACCCCACGCCTTGCCTCTTGCTATCAGCACAGATGGAGGTTGGACACTGAAGAAAAAAAAAAAACCATGACTGTACATGACAAGAGACAGATGCCTTCACCTCACTTCCACCTTAAATCATAACTAATGTATCTAATTTGTGGAAGCTATCACAACAATAATCATAAATATAAGGGAAGCCCAGTCTGTAACTTTGCAGACTCTGAAGTCTAGGAAAGCAAAGTAGGAAGCCCCAGGAATGGAGGCTGAGTTATGGATTATGTTTCCCCCCAAAGTTCAGTCCTTTGGTTACTCAATGTCTATGCGCACTTGTACCCACGCTGAAACTTCCACACAACAGCAACGAAACAACCCTTTCCTGTCTCACATGATGCAATTATCTTTCGTTGTATAAAGACATGCAAAGCCTCTCACAGGGAGGGTACATCCAGATTCTAAAGAATCACTCCCTCCATCTCTGCGTGCTGTTCGTTCCCCTTCCTGTCCAGCCACAGTCCACATTCTATAACAGCGGCTAAATTCTGAGGTTAACCGCCAACCACACATCCTGTATAAATCCGAGGGAAACAAAGAAGAAAAAAATGAAGGAAAGTGGTTCAAGTGTATACATGTTAAACCGAGTCAAAGGCTTGCTGCACTTACTTATTTGGGAGGTGATCTCCTGAAGGAGGAATTGGAGACTGGGGTAGCGAGACAGGAAAGGGGAAAGCCAACAAAGCATCATAATGAGCCGGTCACCGCTGTGGACAAGTGCCGCTGAGCCCCCTGGGACTTCTCTGAGGAACAGATTAAACACGACTCAGAGGTGACTCCTCAAGGTCAGAGGTCGGAATATATCCAACCACCCCACCCCAAACCCCCATGACGGAGCGTTGCCCAGGGCACTAAACCTTCCCTGTCTGGGGCACTCCCGCAAGGTCAGAGGAAACAGAAACACCTGAAGTGGACACACTGTCAGCACGCCAAGGGATGGTCCACCGGGAGATTATTGCCCCTGAAATAATGGGTCTGCTACCACATAGAACCCAAAAAGGAAACAAATCTGGGTTGTGACAACAGGTCTTATTTCTGTTACGGGTCACAAAACTGCAGCCGATATCAAGAATTTCCTTGTTCATTACTCATTCGGTGCTCCCTTTGCTCTCAGGCGCAGCTGATTTGGGCCTGACCCGGCAGGAAGGTCCCAACAAAGAATGCAATAAAATGTGGTCGCCGAGAGCGTGAGTCGGGAACTGTCATGTGAAGTCGAAGCCCAGAGCTGCCACTTATTCACTCTGTGACCTTGGTCCAGTCACTCCATTCCTCTGTGCCTCAGTGTGGTCATCTGCAAGCAGTCGGGAAAGCGTCTACGTGGTAGCAATGCTGGGAGAACCGAAGGAGCTGATGCGTGTAAAAGGGAGGACAGTATCTGAGGCGAAGTCGAGGCCACCTGAGTACCAGTTTATTTGTTCTCATTTATTTCCTAAGAAGTCCCTGTCTGCATTAGGAAGGTAGTTTTCCACTAACTTTTATCACTAGCTTGGCACAGAAGAGGCAAACCAACAGGTTCCCTCGACTCCAAAAAACCCCTCTCTTTGTCCCCTTGTATAGCAGGAACCCTATTTCTCCTTGATGATCAAGATCATTCATCCCAGTAAGGATAGTGACCCTCTATCTGCCAAGAGCGAGCAACTAGACGCTGGACCACTGTTGCAGAAAAACCCCAAGGTCTTTACCAGTCGTTCCCAACAGCGGAATTAACACAGATAGCCTCTCCTTCATCTCTACCTTTCAAATCTGACCACACACATCTTGTAACAACCTAGCTATTGTCAATTTAAAAAAAAAATACACTTAACAGTTAGAGATGCTTCCTGAAATACTTAAAAGATATGATTTCATCTCTCTAGTAACCGGAATATTTCTATCTGTGAGATGTAATGTCTCTCTGTCTTGGATAGTGCTGAAGGTTTTAACTTTCTGGGCTATTTTAATACCAGCACTAGGATTCCAACCTAAGCGCAGTGTTTATTAGAAATGCATGTCTTTAGGGCGCCTGGGTGGCTCAGTGGGTTAAAGCCTCTGCCTTCGGCTCGCATCATGATCTCAGAGTCCTGGGATTGAGCCCCGCATCAGGCTCTCTGCTCAGAAGGGAGTCTGCTTCCTCCCTCTCTCTCTGCCTGCTTCTCTGCCTTCTTGTGATATCTGTCAAATAAATAAATAAAATCTTAAAAAAAAAAAAAGAAATACATGTCTTAAAGTGGAAAGTCCTGTGGGTGGCATTACACTGCAGGAATTAAGTAATTAATACACTCCTTCTTCCTGGTTTTGCTTTCAAAGGCAACAAACCTTGGGGAACACCTTCCCCTAGCCCTGTTTATGCTAATCACATTCTTGCTGAGAAATAAATAAGGAGGCTTTATGGAAACTGTCAAGGGAAAATAATGACGGGGAACGATCCACGAGGAAGCTGGGTTCATTACCTAGAGCTGTTCCATGTAACATCGCCGTGGGAGGTTATTGTGTTATTGTCCAGATACTGATGCACTTTTGAAAAATTTCCAAGGAGCAGCAGAAACAGAAGAGGTTGGGACATTTAGGATGTAATGGAACATCATTTAGAAGTGCTGCTGTTAAAAAGTAAGTAGGTAAGCACTTGGGAAATTTGGGCATATAGTATTGAGTACATAAAAAGATGATATTTTAAGCCCGAGAATGAACTATAAGTTCTATTGAACAGCTGACAGTTTTGAAAAGTATTGAAAAACTATAGTAGCACAAAGAATCGAAAGGATAACTATAGCGCCATCTGTATCAATTACATAAACATTGTGCCCTAATGGTCCTTCCAGCTATCCCCGCAGGCTCGACCCACTTGTCAGCAAAAATTAAATAGCAGAGTTATTGTGAAATTATTTCTGAGATGCTTCCTACTTTTACAAAACACTCTTCAGGACATTTACTAATGCACTACGGTGTTGTTATAAATAATTAAAATCAAATAAATTCAGAATAGCTGAATAATTTAAACACTTGTCAAAATGAATCAGCTGAGAATATTCCGAGGTTTAACATATTTGATTTCCATGCTTTGATTTACTTGTTTTCTCATTAAATCAGATAAAATGAAATGAAAAAGCTGTTCAGCTTCCAATTCCTATATGCCAAGCAACATTGCCTTGGCCATCCTGCAAAATCCGTCGGTTGGAAAACAAACTTCAATGTGTCAACAAAAGGGACTTATAAAATTTGGAATTTGGGTGGATTTTCCACAAATCCCATGCGCTCTGAATTCAAATCACAGTCCTGTCTCCCCATAAGTACTGTCCTATTTTCACAGACTATACGTCCCAGGTTTTGGTTTCATGTATATATATGGTCCTTGGGCTCAAGACATTAATATATGTATTATTGTGTATATGTGTCCTTGGCATCAAGAAATTGGCAATATATGAAGGAAATAAAGGGTATACAATAAAAGTTAACGGACAAAGTGAGGCACTAAATGTCAAGTGTCATAAATTCTAATGGGATTCAAAATTAGGTGAGACAGCACCAGGCTCAATCAGAAAAAACTTCCAAAAAAAAAAAAAAAAGAGAGAAAGAAAGAAGGAAGGAAGGAAGGAAGGCTGGCTCTTTCTCTGAGCTTTCCATTACGGTTAGGACCTTAGATAAGGTGGTGAGTAAGACAGCATTTGGAATCAAAGTACAAAGTGGAGTATTATGTATAAACATGAAGGAATAAACAAAGAGCCTGCCAAAAGAAGGGTCTTCTGGGTCTGAAACAGAAGAGGAAGAAAGAAGCACAGGTTGGAACCACACCAGGAAGGGCCTTGAACTGAGGTCAAGTTTCAGTTTCATTGGATAGACAGTAAGAGGCCCTTTGAGCAGTCTGAGTACTAAGAAGCTTGCTCCTGTGGAACACATTAGAAAGATGGGATTGAACGCAGGGAAGACCCATTACAAGGTAATTATTGCCACCCAGATGGTAGCAAGGTGCTAGAAATACAAAAGAAGGAAGGAACCTTCAAAGGAGGCATCTGCAGAACCGGCAGAAGTTGGAGATTGGCAAGGAAGAAGACATGAGAGAAAGCCCAAGAAAGGACTCGCATTGACAGAGAAAGAGAAATCAACAGTTCGTGACAAAGAGAATGGGTTTGATTTTCAAGCTTCCGGGCAGCTCTGTTTGCCAGGGGTCATGTCTGGACCTGTTTAAGATACATGGGAAAGAAGATGCTAGAGAAAGAGATCTGGAACTCTGGTCGAGCCATGGCAGCTGAACGATGAAGCGAAACGAAATTCCCTGAGGATGAGAATGTGGATAGAGAAAGAGAGAATGAACCTAGCAAATGCCCTCGCTTAGGGGGAGAGAGGAAGGGAGGCCTTTGGTGGAAGCCAGAACATTTGATGGATGTAGCAGAAGCCACTTTTAGGCAAACAGGCCTGAGCAACGGAATATAGAAAAGGCCACAGCCACCCCCGGCTGACGACAGACAGGCCCATCGGGGGACCCACCTGAGAACACGGGCTACTTAAAACCAGTGACCAAAAAAGGGAGAATTCCATATGCAGCCTTACCTGCTCACCTTCCCTCTTTAAAAGCACCCCCCACCCACTGCCTCCTGGCAGACAGCCTCACCTCTGCTGCCCTGCCTGCCAATCCCCTGCACTGTATTCAACAAAATTCTCTCTCCTTGTTCAGCCTCCCATGAGTCCTTTCACTGCCAACCCCACCTGCTGCCACCCGATTGTCACCCCACCTTTGGGGCCCCCATCTGACTGAGAGACACCACAGGTGTCCATGCAGGAATGGAAATATGTAATATGAGTGATGATTATGATTATTATTTTAGAAGTTTATCTCAATATTATTCAGACAGATATAAGATATTGAAAATTTACTAAAGAATCATGAAAAAGGAAGAACGATACCAACCCAAACTCTATTTCACGAATTCTGCCAATGGAAGTTATAACATATCAAGAGAGATAAAGACTGGGGTGTTTTCAGGTTAAATGTATATTGCTCATTTACGTGAGATGAAGGCTAATAAAGTATTTGTATACAAATATTTGAGCTACTAATGAATACAAAATTTCTAGAAGGATATGATGAAATTATCCATAATAATTACCTATTTATCTATGGGGAAATAAATCATCTATGCTAGCTACCTGAGTCAATTAACTAATTAGATTTTTTAAATAAGTTGACGGAGTTAATAGGATTAATGTATTTGGTTGATTGTTTTAGAATCATGTGGTCACATGGACAAAGGCAAATATATTCAAATATATGCTTAAGTCCTAATTATTCACTAACACTTTATAGATATTTCTCAAACCTCCTCACCGATGAATACTTGGATTCTAACTGGGTTGATCCCATTTCTACATTATGTCAAGCAACAAAGTAACATTTAGAATAATTACTTTGTATACAAACATGAGAATACTGTTGATGAATTTTTATGGAACTGCCGAATTATTGGAAGAACTTAAAGATGTTGATATTAAAGCCAGGAAGGTGTTTGGTAACATAGTATGGATTTGGGAGTCGGGCGAGCTTAGATCCAGACAGAACATTAAGAGGATTACATGAGTGGATGAGTGAATGTATACACATAGGAAGTGATAAGTACTTAGTTAATATTGGTTAATTAGTTATGGACGTTCTGATTTCACGTGCTCATGGGCAATGCAGGAAACCAGACATATTAATCACCATTAAAATAAAGTAAAATAATGCAATGATAATAATGCTTATTATTTATCATTATTATGGACTTACCATATTATTGTTATCCCCATATTAGAGAATGAGAAACTGAGACCTAGAGGGGTCATATAAATTGCTCAACATCACAGTTAATAAATAATACATTCAAACCAGATTTGCTGACTCCGCAATGTGGGCTTTTCAACAGACATGGATCAAGTCTCCAGACAGAGTTGAAAAGGAGTTTCCACGGAAGTAGAAAGGAGGAGGTTCTTGGTACAAGAGGCAAGACACAGCACGGAGAGGGTAACAGGGACTCAGGAATGATTTTACTGAGATGAAAAAGGCAGCTTCTTAAACAGTAGGGATTTGGCGGACAAATAGAATTATAATAGACAAAAAGGAGAATTACAGACAGACAACGCGGGGCTGGCTCGTGGGGATGTGGTCAAAGACAAGGTCAGAAAGGTCAGCAGGAACATGCCTTCAAGAGCCTGATGCCTCCTGAAGAGTTGTGACACCAGGAAGCATGGGAATGTCATGCTCGTGGGGACATTAATGGGTGCGACGGCAGAAACTGTAATAGTCCAGGTGAAACTAACAGGAGCCTACAGTAAGGGCAGGAAGGCAGGAACAGAATGCGGAAATATTACAGGGTAGAATCTATGAATAGACCCGATAGGACATCACGGGAGAAGGGGCCAGGGGGGGACCCTAGGATAACTCCTGGCTTCTGACTAAGGCCACTGCACAAAAGATGGCTTTTTCCTCTTGAAGACTTTTGGGAGAGGAGCAAAACTGAAGTGGAAAATAATGAATTTTACATTGGATCTCTTGTGTTTGGAATTCTTCTTAAGACATCCAGATGGAGGGACGCCTGGGTGGCTCAGTTGGTTAAGCGGCTGCCTTCGGCTCAGGTCATGATCCCAGCGTCCTGGGATCCAGTTCCGCATCGGGCTCCTTGCTCGGCAGGGAGCCTGCTTCTCCCTCTGCCTCTGCCTGCCACTCTGCATGCCTGTGCTCGCTCGCTCTCTCTCCCTCTCTGACAAATAAAAAAATTTTAAAAAATTAATAAAAAATTAAAAAAAGACATCCAGATGGAGAGGAATAGTGGGGAGGTAAAAAATAACTGTCTGCCACTCAGAAGTGATCTCTTAATATCCATTACTATCAAACGGATGTAGCCCTTCCAAATGTACAACATCCTTCTGTTAATTAGAAAAACATGCTTTTACGTATGGACATACAAACGTATAGATGTAATAACGTACGCCAGTGAGCATAACCGTACTACTGGTCAACGCCCAGATCTGTGCAGGGAAAGCCAGTCTACAACATGGGATCCATCCATTAGACTGTACTGCCTCGGTGTGTGTCCTGGACGCAACAGCAGAAGGAAAGTGCCTCACCCACCTTGCTGTTTCAGGAAACATTCTCAAATACTTGGAGGCCAAAAGTGATCCAACAGGACAGATTCTTAGTCTATGTAACCTTTTAGGAAACATTTTAGGAGTTCTGCCATAGTCTGATATTTCCCAGAATAAAACCTTAACTTGATAATAATTTCTACATGACCTAAAAAAAAGGGGTTATTCAGTAATCTGAAAGGATTTTATCCTTAGCTGTATTAAGTTACCAAGAAGTAATGGACCAATTAGAAATAAGGGCTAGAAGTAAAATCTAATTACTTGCAATACTATCTTCCTGTGGTCTTCAGCCAAAAGCACTAAAGGTCAGAATTTATGCCCAGGGTTAATAAAAAGCCAAAGCATGGTTAAACACTACAGTGAGCATACTCTGAAGATTTAGGGGAAAATACCAAGACAATAAAGAATGACTTTTCTAGCCTGTGGGGGAGAGGACTCACACAAGTTCTACAATATAGTTAGCACTTAGCCATGCAGACAGAGAAAGAAATGCCTCCTTTCTTCAAAAGCAGACACCATGCAACTCTGAAAGGGGAGAACAATTATGAGGCAGGAGGGAGAAGAAATTGAAAAAAAAATACAGTGATCCTGGGCTTTAAAACTCAAATTTGGTTACTTTTTGGAAAGGGGAAAGAGACTGTGCAAATTACGAGGTAGCTGGGATTTGAACCCAAGACTTGAAACCTACCTCTCTGTCTTCAAATTTTATGTTTCCAGTCACCCTGTTTTCTGCCTTTTAACAATGAAGGTTAGATGTTATCTTCCCAAACCCCAGGTCAAAATGTCTGAAATCCTGTCATCAACCATCACCTGGGGAAGACTTTGTCTTCCTTCAAAGCACAATCCTAAGTGAGGGGAAATCTAAGGTCTAGGTCACCTACCTTTTCATTAATTCACTCAGTAATTAAATGTTGACTCCTTACTCCATGCCAGGCATGTTCTAGCTATTGCATATATACAACACAGAAGATGGGTTTGGAAAGTGAATGAATGAGTGAACGAATGATACAGGAAAAATAGCTGGTGGTTATAAGTGCTGGTGGAGGGAAGGAATGGTAAAGCAGAAATTGATAATAAGCTTAACCTTGAAATCAGAGACACCAAGGACTAGCTTGTCTTTCCCACAAGCCAGTGTTTGGACCTCGGGCAGAGCTCCTCACTCCTTGGATCTTTGTTCCTCACACGTCAAATGAAAGTCATTTTTTAAAATACAGAGTACTGAAAAATAAATAAATAAAATATAGCATGTTGAACATGTTTATCTTTGTTCATTTCCAAAACCTCGGGGAGTAATATAGTAAACAGACGAAACAAAAAAGAGGGCTTCTGGGTGGCTCAGTCATTAGGTGTCTGCCTTCAGCTCACGTCATCATCCCTGGGTCCCGGGATCGAGCCCCACATCCAGCTCTCCGCTCAGTGTGGAGTCTGCCTCTTCCTCTCCCTCTCCCCCTGTGATCTCTCTCATTTTCGCCGTCTTTCAAATAAATAAATAAAATCTTTAAAAGAAGAAAAAAGGATTAACATAAAAAGGAAGACTTAAACCCACCAGGACAAAAAGAAGAGAAGACAAGAAAGGGTGTCAACCACGTTTTAGAAGATAAAAGTAGTTGAACCCTTCGTAATTCACTTAGAAGAAGTAAGGAAGCTGAAACCTAGTGTGGAAAGTCAGAGGCTAAAACAAACCACTAGATAAAATAAAAGGAAGTCAGAAGAAGCAGACAATGCCAGGACCAAAATAAAACTTTGGGTGCATCTGGTTAAGCCACTTCTAAAAAAAAGAAAACTTTGAAAATAATATTACTAGAGAGAAAATACAATAATGTATCCATGAAATTATCCATGAAACAAAAACAGTATGGTGTAAAGAGAAAATAACCAGAAGGCATCAACAACAAAAACTTCTTGGAAATTAAAGGATGATAGCAAAAATTTTAAATTCAACAGGAAAGGAGCTCCTGGGTGGCTCAATCAGTTAAACAGCCAACTTTTGATCTCAGCTGAGGTCTTGATCTCAGGGTTGTGAGTTCAAGCCCAGTGAAAAATAAATTCACTGTTAAGATTGAAAGATAAAGTTCAGGAAATCTAGTAAGAAGGGAAAACCAAGACACAAAGAGAGTGAAAGTGGGAGATAATAAGAAGAAAATCTGGAGATAGATCCAAAAGATCTTACATCCAAGTTTCAGACATTTCAGGAAGAGAATGAAGAAGTGAAGATAAAGGAAATTCTCAAATCAAAAACAAACAAAAAAAAAAAATCCTCATATTGAAAAACAAGAGAATCCATAATGAAAGAACCCAAGCAAAAGAAAAAGTTGCATCATTGCAACATGTTATAAAACCAGACGTAAGGAAAGAAGAGCTTGCAGAGAGGAAAAAAACAGTTGTTTCCACACAAATCGTTAAGAATGAAAATGTTTAGGGCTTCTCAAGCACAGCACTGGAATCTAGGCAACAAAGCCAAAGTGTCTTCAGAATTCTGATGGAAAATGATTTCCGACCATAAAACTTTAAGGCAAGCTATTAAGTAAATATGAGGGTAAAATAAAAACATTTTAGACACGAAATTTCTCAAAAAAAATTCCTTGCTCTGCATCATTTTTTGGGAAGCTGCTGGAGAATGGGACCCACCAAATCAAAAAGCCTATGGAGACAGAGATAAAGTGTGGTGGTTGCAGTGGATTGGCTCATGTACTATTCTAACCTGCCGGCTTCTCTGGGGTTTTTTGTTTGTTTTTTGATTTTGTTTTTGTTTTTGTTTTTTAGAGGCTGGAAAGCTTAAAACCACTTTTATCCAATTTTCTTAAGGACCTCTGTTTTATGAACACATGCATGCACCTGGACTTGAATTTAGGACTGAGTGGAGTGGAGAATGAGGGTACACCATACATGGCATCTTTTTTGCTGCTAGGACCGCAGCCGGTGCAAATGGCCTGGGAGCCAGCTGACTCTTGTTTCTGGAGACACAGCTGTAGTGTGGCTTCCTGACCCCACCCTAACCCCCGAACCCCCAGCATCGTGCTCAGACGCCTACAGCAGAAGTCCAGGAGCCAGTCTTGGCCTCTGAGCCATCCCTGGGGGCCCCATCCCGAGCCTGCCGCGCTCCGGACCCTCGCAGCAATTATTTTCACCCCTGAATTCTTTCCTGCATTAAATACTTTTCTACTTAGAAACAGCTGGGCTGATTTCTGTTGTCTCTCTGGCCCCTGAAGGATTGCAGGCAACAGACATTCAAGGATGGAGATCTGGGGTTGTGCGGCCCGGGTTTTTTTTTGGAAGGAGTGGGGAGCTGTTACAGTGAGAAGATGGGGTTCTGATAGACCACGCGTCCCCGCGGCCTGTGACCTAAATTAGCGCCTGCGCGAACTGAAATGTGCCTTTTGTAGGCACCGCTTGGGTGGACCGAGTAGCCAGACCGCACCTGGGGAGTCCGGGTGCATGGACTCCGAGACCTTCCCATGCTGGCTCTTTCACATGCACGCTCTGCTTCTGGGCCATAGAAAACACGCACTCGTCCTTTGCCCCAACGAAGGATGGAGGTTAGTCCCATCACACCGGCGACCTCTCCTTCGCTCCTCCGCGAGGAGAGCCAGCAAGGTCCTCCCTCTTCAGATTAATCAGGTGTCCTCAAAACACGTTCCCGACCCGCTGGGGGCACGTGTTGAGTTCTGTGAGTCGTCCTGTTGAGGGACTTCCCCTGGACTTGAGAGGAAGAGCAGGCATCCTTGGGGAAGGGAGGAGGGACTCTCAGAATCCTACCGGCTCTCTCCGAAACTCACCTCTCCTCACCAGCAGTCCCTGACTTAACACTCTCTACACAGACCGGGGGATGTGAGTTGAATAACCAGTTTTGGGGTGTCTCATGAAGTTGTTGTATCTTGGTCTGAAGACGTTTTGGGATATGTTCTCTGTTGTACAGGGGATGAAGGTGAAACTGCCATGATATATGGTGTTTGTTTTGTTTTAAAAGATGCTACTTGGGACGCCTGGGTGGCTCAGTTGGTTGAGCGACTGCCTTCGGCTCAGGTCATGATCCCAGAGTTTCTGGATCGAGTCCCGTATCGGGCTCCCAGCTCCATGGGGAGTCTGCTTCTCCTTCTGACTTTCTCCTCGCTCATGCTGTCTCTCTCTCAAAAAAAAAAAAAAAAAAAAAAAGATGCTACTTATTTATTTGGGGGGTTAGGGTTGCAAGCAGGGGGAGAGGGAGAAGCAAGACTCCCTGCTGAGCAGAGAGCCGGACTCGGGGCTCCATCCCATAACCCTGAGATCATGACCTGAGCCGAAGGCAGACGCTTAATTGACTGAGCCACCCAGGCGCTCCAAGACTGGATAATTTTTAAGGTCTCTCCCAGCTCTAAAAAGTATGTTGTGGAGGTGGGGAGAGGTACATTTGAAGAGAAGAGCAAAATAGCAGTGAGAAGAGGAGGAAAGGTATGCACGTGTGCGTGGCGGGATGGGGTTGGAGCATAGGTAGCAGCTGGCCACAGCATAGTTACTCCCTGTTGATTCCCGAGAGCCGTGGAAGACTGTTGGAATGACTACCCAAGACTTCAAAGAACTACTGCCCAGACATCATCATGTGGAGAGACTTAAAGATGGTGGTTTAGGAGGAGAAAAAGGTTTTTTCTTCTTCTTTTTGAGATCTTTAGGATGTTGGGGAAATACTATTCAATATATTTAAGTAGGGGAGCAACGTAACATTGACTCTTACAATACACTAGGTCTCTGGCAGCCTGGTTGGCTCAGTAGGGGGAGCATGCAACTCTTGATCTCGGGGTTGTGAGTTCAAGCACCACGTTAGGCACAGAGATCACTCAAAAACAGAATCTTTAGGGAAGCCTGGGTGGCTCAGTGGGTTAAGCTGCTGCCTTTGGCTCAGGTCTTGATCCCAGAGTCCTGCGATCAAGTCCCACATTGGGCTCCTTGCTCAGCAGGGAGCCTGCCTGTCTCTCCGCCTCTGCCTGCCTCTCTGCCTGCTTGTGTGCTTTCTCTCTCTCTCTTTCTGACAAATAAATAAGTAAAATCTTAAAAACAAAACAAAACAGAATCTTTAGAACGGCTCTATGTTTTTAATAAAAATAAATGGGCACTCTTTTGCAGCAACTCCATGAATCCATTACCGAAAAATGCAGGCTACATTTCAGGCTGCCTATTCCTAGGGAAATGTTGCTTGACAGAAAACGTAGTAAAAGCAAAGTCATTTCTTAAAGAATAATGGGAGCCCAGGCATTTAGGTCTGATGAGGTGATTAGGTCCTGACCACTCTTTGGTGGACTTCTGCTCAGAAATAACTGGCATCGGAGAAGGTTTAGAATTGGAAGAGTGCCAATTCTTTGTCTTTGCTCTCCCTCAATAATATTGGTTTCTGAGCATTTGTGCAGAGAAAAATTTTCTAAATATCGTAGGTCTGCGATTAGAGGAAACTTTGCTTCTACATTCACAGTTCAGAAATTCCAACAAAATTGCTTTCTTTAATGATCTTGAAATTCATTGTGATGATTTATACCTTGACCTTTGAGTCATTTAATTTCCAGTGATGGGAAATGTGAGGTAAGGAAAAACCGAAGTGATTGATCACCAAGTTAGTCACCCTCAGCAGAACTGTCAATTTGATAGGTAAAAATTGGGTATCATTGATTTAATTTGTATCTCTTTGATTACGAGTGAAGTGGGGCATTTTTTTTTTCAGTGCTTACTTACTATTTGTATTTCTTCATTTCTGAATAACCTGTTCCCTGGTAGAAATGGGTCTTTTGATAAATCAAATGGTAATTTCCAGTGGAATAAAGACAATCTACATTCCAGTCCCTCTCTTAATTTGTGCCTCAAGATACTGCTCTTGGTGTAGTAGATTATAGGCCCCTAGCCATAAAACAATACAAAACAAACTAAAAAACTAACCATCTTAAATGTGAATCACTTTTAAATGTCTTTGCTGTAACTGTTCTGCTCTCTATTTTCAGACAAGAAATGCCTCTAAATAATAACTGTTCTAACAATAAATTCTTACCCTTGAAAGACAGATATCAATGTTTAACTTGCTTATCAATTATAAACTTATACAAGTTAACTCATTGAGTTGCCAACATGGATTTTCATTTTGGATGGTTGAGATAGCCGTGGAGTTTCATCTGATGTAAATTTTTTCCAGGTTAAGCTCCTAAAGTCACAGTTCATTACACTGAACTCTGGGGACTTGAAGACCCCTGCATCTCTGTGCTAGAATGAATTAGAAACTTCTGCCTGAGGAGAATCTAGGCTTTACCCAAGGGTATTCCTGTGACCTGTCTCTACACCCTTCTAAGACTCTTCTGCCATCAACAGAGTCTGTCAATCCCATCCCCAGCCCGGATCACTATTAATATCTAGGGCTCTACCTCGAACTACACTGCAGGTGCCTGGCATTGAGAATGACATTGAACTCACAGAACTTATCCAAAGTAAGACATAAGACTTCTGGAAAATTACCCGAATGGGCTACTCCCCAGTTCATGCTAAGATCCACCCCTAGGAAAGACCAAACCAGAAGAGAAGTGGACCTCAGCCCCTGACGATTCTGTTCTTGCTAAATTAAACTCAGACATGATGTCATTGGCCTACACCAAGGGGCCACTGGTATGAAATAATCAAACTCACTGGCCTCTCACTTCCTTGACCTCCTTCTCTGTGGACATTCTTCATCTACACCCCCTGCAATATCTACTCTCTTGAGTCATGTCCTGAATATCATCACTGGAAATGGTACCACTTACTTCCAAACCTGCAGATATAACATCTGAACCTCTTTGCTGCACACCCAGCTTTCTTACCTAAGGAGTATGTGCCACATCCTTCATCTCATTAAGACCCACTGTCTATCCATGCCACCACCACCACCACTCCAATCTATCATTCCAAGTTTTATTGTCTCCACTTTCTTCCTTATGCACCTTAGGAAACATGGCCTCAATTTATGATCACACGTCATTTAAAAAAACAAGGGTAGGGACGCCTGGGTGGTTCAGACATTTAAGCGTCTGACTCTTGATTTCAGCTCAGGTCATGATCTCAGGGTCCTAGAATCTAGCCCCCCATCCGGCTTTGCAACCGCCGTGGGGAGTGGGAGTCTGCTTGAGGATTTCTCTCCCGTGCTCTGCCCCTTCCCCACTCATGTGCCTGTGTTCTCTCTCTCTCTCAAATAAATAAATCATAAAAAATATAAAATCATAAAAAAATAAAAATCCAAGGGTGTATCTTACTTTAGCTCTGCCTTGATGCTAGGATCAGACGAGGTGAAAAGAACTGTTTCTTTTCTGGGTTTAAGAGCTGGGCTTCCTCTATGTGAGTTCCACCTCAGGCAGACACTGTCCAGGCTTGTGCTCTCTCCCTCTCTCTGACAAATAAATAAAAATCTTTAAAAAATAAATCCCTCTTACATATCAGTTATCATTTGGACCAGTCCCTTCTCTTTAGCAGGCAAGAATTCTAAGTCTACCGCTTCAGGCGTCCATATGAACTGTGACTTTCTCTTTCTACAATTCACCTTTGTCTTTGAGTCTTCATTTTTACTTAATGCCCTAATGTAGTTACTTGGGCTCTACGCACCCCGCCCCAGCCACAGCAGATTTCAACTCTGTCCGTTCAGGATTTTTTTCCCTCCCTGTCCGTGTTTATTCAGGTCATTTAGAGTGAGAGTGAGACTGGGAGTGGACTTGCACATTGGTCCAACTGAAAAATGGCAAAAGCCTTCCGTGATGCAATGGCTGCAGAGTCGTATCGTTTAAGTACAAAGGAACAAACAGAGGAAATTCTGCCGTTCATGTGTCCCTTGCAGGGCAAATATACCAAAACAAAAATAATGCCTACATGCGGTAGAAAACTATTATTGTATTTTTTTTATATTTTATTTATTTATTTGACAGAGATCACAAGTAGGCAGAGAGGCAGGCAGAGAGAGAGGAGGAAGCAGGCTCCCAGCTAAGCAGAGAGCCGGATGCGGGGCTCGATCCCAGGACCCTGAGATCCTGACCTGAGCCGAAGGCAGAGGTTTTAACCCACTGAGCCACCCAGGTGCCCCTATTACTGTATTTTTAAAGCGTAAATTGACTTCTGATTCACTTTGGATGAACTGCCCTATTCAGAAAAGAACTGTGAAGATCCTAACTTTTTAGAGTATTGAGAATGGCATGAACATACACTTCAAACTGACTTCTAATTCTAAGCAATCGTTCCAGCCTGCCCTATTCATAAACTTGGAAAGACTCTACTTGTCTCCAACAGCCTCATTAGACAGTTCAACGAGACTAGCTCACCAGTTCAAGTCAGAAACGTGGTTCCAGTATAATCAGCCCCTGAGTCTGAGGAGCTGGGATTGAGGGCAGTGAGGATGTTGGTCACTTCATAGGAAGCCCTCAGTCATCTGCCTCGTGACTCCCTTGTAGAACCACTGGGAAAATAGCTAGCTTTGACATCAGATTTCTTATCAAAATTAATCCTTGGTAGGAAAAGATTGTGCAACACTCAGTTTATAAACACAGAATTGTAACTGTTAACGCCCGGTGTCTGTTCTCCATACCCAGAAATACTTTTCTTTAATTCCCATCCAAAGTCTTCAGTCCTCATGTCTGAAATCAAATGTCACTATCTTTTCAATAAAGATCACTTATCGGGGGTGCCTGGCTGGGTCTGTCCATAGAGCACGCAATTCTTGATCTCAGGATTGTAAGTTCGAGCCCCATGTTAGGTGTAGAGATGACTTAAAAATACTGTCTTGAAAAGGAAAATAAAGATCCTATTTAAGTTAGCCTGATTTTATCTTCTAGAGGGAAACTTATGGGCAGCTTGAATTTATCCAACAAATATTTATCAATGGTCTATTATAATCCAAGTACTGTGCTGGGCATTGGGACACATACAAAAAACCCTACCCAAATGGAGCTTACATTCTCTTGGGGGAGGCAGATGATGAACAAAATAAATAAGTAAAATGCATATCATCCTATGTGATGATATGCACTATGGAGAAAAATAAAGCAGAGAAGGGGTTGGGGTACAGTTTTACATACAGCAGGGAAGGAAATCTTCATGAAGACATTCAAATGGAACTTGAACTTGAATGAGGTGAGAGAAGCAGGGCTTGCAAAGACAAAAGGAGAGCCCTTCCAGAGGGGACGGAAGGTACAAAGACGTTGAGGTGGCAGCCTGCCTCTCATGTTTCAGAAACATCAAGGAAGCCAGCATGCTGTGAAGGTATTGAAGGGAAGGTAGAAGATGAGGCCCAAGAGGTAATGGGAGACCAAGGACTGTGACTTTCCCCGTGAGATAAGAAGCCATTAGAAGTTCCTGAGCATAGAAGTGACCAGACCTGACTTACATCTTGCAGGATCATCGAAGCTGCTAGATGGAAAATGGCAATGGTACTAGCAGGGCAAGACCTAACTAGAGACTGTTACCGTAATCCAGACCAGAGGTGACAGCAACTCAGGTCATGGTGGCAGAGGGGAAAGTGGGGAGAAGTGGTTAGATCAATATATTTTGAATATACAGCCTATGGAATTTGCTGATGGAATACTTATGGGGAAATGACAAAGAGAGGAATTAAGAATGAGATGTTTGTCCAAAGAAGACATCCAGATGGCCAACAGACACATTAAAAGATGCTTGACGTCACTCACCAGTGAAATACAAATCAAAACCCCAATGAGATATGGTCTCAGACCTGTCAGAATGGCTAAAATTAATAACACAGGAAACAACAGGTGTTGGCGAGGATGTGGAGAAAGGGGAACCCTCCTACACTGTTGGTGGGAATGCAAGCTGGTGCAGCCGCTCTGGAAAACAGCACGGAGGTTCCTCAAAAAGCTGAAAATAGAACTACCCTATGACCCAGCAATTGCGCTACTGGGTATTTAACCAAAGGATACAAAAATACTGATTTGAAGGGGCAGGTACACCCTGATGTTTATAGCAGCAATGTCTACAATAACCAGACTGTGGAGAGACCTCAAACATTCCTTGACTAATGAATGGATAAAGAAGATGAGGTACACACACACACACACACACACACTCACATATAACACACATTACTAAAAAGTCTCATGAAATAAACATTTTTTTAAAGATTGAATTTATCAGGGCGTCTGGGTGGCTCAGTGGGTTAAAGCTTCTGCCTTCGGCTCAGGTCATGATCCCAGGGTCCTGGGATCGAGCCCTGCATCGGGCTCTCTGCTCAGCGGGGAGCCAGCTTCCCTTCCTCTCTGCCTGCCTCTCTGCCTGCTTGTAATCTCTGTCAAATAAATAAATAAAATCTTTAAAAAAAAAAGAGTGTATTTATCTGAGGGAGAGAGCATGAGTGGGGGAGGAGAGGAAGAGGGAGAAGCAGACGCCCCATTGAGCATGGAGTCCCATGTGGGCTTGATCCCAGAACTCTGAGATCTTGACCTGAGCTAAAGGCAGATACTCAACTGACTGAGCCACCCAGGAGCCCCCAAACAAACATCTTTATTACGTGTGATGTACTCTGGTGTTTTGTTTTGTTTTTAGTTCTGGCAGTTACCCATGAAATTGATTTTATAACTTCCAGTTTGAAAAACACTGACGTAGATCAACTTTTTTTTAGTGTCCAGGTGAGGAAGCAGAGAAACGGAGAGATTGAGTAATTGCAAAAAGTCCCCAAAGTTTGTAGCAACACAGAGACCTGAACACAGATCTCTTGACTCCTGGGCAATAAACACCAGAAAGAGGCTAGATCCTCCTTTTTGGCACTTCCCATATTTTCACTTCATTTTAAAATATATACATAACAAAGCAGAATATCCTGAGTAACAGTGCAAGCAGCTCTCTTAAATTAAATATGCCCTAACTATGTGCCTTATTTTCTAAGCTAAACCTTCTATAAACACTTCTCATTAAAATATTATTTGCACTCAGCATAATCCAAATCTACTTAAAATTGTAATTGTTCCTGGATTATTCAAAGGCAAATCTTAGGAATCATAAAATTATTCAATTTCAGCTCATTATGAAGCTTGTTGGGTTAAGCGGAGACCGCATATATATAGAAGTTCAAGGTCATAGAGAATTATGGTTAACAGCTCATTTTCACTCAGTGAGCATTTACAGAGCACCACTATCGTGCGGGCTGTTGTGTGTGCTGGGGAAATAACAATGAATTAGTAATTGCCTTGAGGAACTTGCCATCTAGCCAGACAGTCAAACCAAGAACCATAATTCAATACGAGATATATTATAGAAGATATGAGATATCCTAGAAGTACAGAGTACTCCTTGCTTAACCGCTGTAGGAACACAGATGAGTGAACAATCAATTCTCCTTGAGGATATAAATGGTTGAGAAAGATTACAAAGGGGAGATAGTATTTGTCCTGGGCCTTGAAAGATGAAGAGAAATCTGCTGACCAGATGGAGGTCGAAAAGGATATAAGAAGAGGACACAACAGCATGGGGGGAAAAAGGTCTAGCATGAATAGAGGGGTCACTGACTAGATCTCAGAGGCCACATTAGGATTGGGACGTGTATTACATTATTATTCAGACCTTATCCTAGGGTGAGTGAGGATATGGGAGGTTGTCACGGATTGAATTATATCTCTCAAAAGAGATACAAGGAAGTCCTTCAGAACTTCAGAACGTGCCTTATTTGGAAACAGTCTTCACAGATGCTCAAAGCTAAAATGAGGTCATTATCTGATAGGACTGTTGTCCTCACAGAAAAGGGGAAATTTAGACACAGACACAGACACTCACAAAAGGAAGCCTTCATGAAGAGACACAGGAAAAATGCCACATCACAGTGGAGGACTGGAATGGTCCTCCTACCTGCCAAGGATTGCCAAAGATTGCCCAGCAAGCCACCAGGAGCTAGGAAAGGGGCCTGGAACAGATTCTTCCTCACAGCCCGAAGAAGATACCAAGCCTGGAACCCGTTGGACTTCTAGCCTCTGACACAATAAATTTCTGTTCCTTAAAGCCATTTGGCTGGTGGCACTTTGTTACTACACTCCCGGGAAACTACTACAGAGGTTATTGAGCAGGACCTGAAGTGATAAGAAATTGAGCAAAGACAATGACAGTGGGAAGTTCGGAAAAGGTCACCAATTTGAAAGATATTGCTGAGGTAAAAGTCCCCAGATTTGACGATTGGCTGAAAATGCCATAGGAGAGGAAGGAGTCCAAGAGGGAAGCAATAGCATTCCCTCTTGGCACTTCATAATCAACCAAACGTGGTTACCTAAACTACCTTAGACCTTAGATCCTTGTTACATCTGTCCTGAGGCCAGGGACCTTACAGAAAGCCCCATCCCTCTTCCTCTGCCTAATGGTGTATCTAACTATGTTTCTGATCTCCCACTTAGACCTTCCTTTGGACTGGTTTCCCCAATTTCCATTCGGTTGACATGTAGCTACGGTCTGCTCTGTCTACCTAGTCCCTTTAATGGGCTTCACTTGACCTGCTACTTTCCTCCCCACTTTAGTTTTGTCCAGGATGCTACATATTAGATTATCCTTAGCTCTACATGCTGCTGTCTTTAGACCAATTCCGTCTCTTCTTTATCCACGGCACAGACCCCTGGCCCCCAGATTCAGCACCATAAGCTCTTACTTGTGTAGGCAGCTAGAATAGTCACTGAACACACCAACCCACCTGTAAATTATAGGGGGGGGGGGGAAGTAGCAAGAAATATGATTTCAGGGACGCCTGGGTGGCTTAGTCGGTTAAGCACCTGCCTTCAGCTCAAGTCATGATTTCAGGGTCCTGGAATCAAGCCCCGCTTTGGGCTCCCTGCTCAGTGCGGAGTCTGCTTCTCCCTCTCCCTCTGCCTGCAGCTTCCCTTGCTTGTCTCTTTCTGTGTCAAATAAATAAAATCTTTTTAAAAATTGATTATTTCACTTTTCGACATTATAGAGATATTTTTGGCACAAAGGGAAGCCACTGAACAATCCTTTCTCCAGAACCGCTAATACCCCGTATTCCCCATCCAAAGGGATTGGCTTGCTACATATTCCTATCTCACTGGCCATATATCTTTGGTATAAACACCTGTTCCAAACCAGGCCAATTAAACTGTCTCTGGAGAAAAATGTAAATCGATCTCTGTATGTGTCTAGATATCTAACACAGAGCTTGCAGCAACTATAGGTTTCCATATGGACTAAGCAGGAGACAAAGCTGGTTTGCAGAGAGCTAAGAAGTAAGCAGATGTTAGAAGGAAGTAAATAGGAGAGAGACAGAGACCCACGCTGCCTGTGTTCCTTACAGCTTTCCCTTTCCTTCCAATCCCTTTATGACACCATCTGCATTCCTGCGTGTGGATTGTGTAAAAATACCTCTGTATCCTTATGATAAGTACATTTGTCTTTTTGTATCATCCTAACTGGAGATTGTTTCAGAGAATCCTAACCAACACAGACCTAAGGGGAGAGGTCGTTGGAAGACAGAGCAGAGGCCGAGGGGAGGACACATGTTTTGGAACTGGAGTCACTGAAGTTAATGATGTCATCAGAAGCAGCTCAAAGTAATGGAAAACAGGAGAAAAGGGTAAAGAGAGGAAAAATGGGTATCTTAGGAATGTTAATATTTAAGCAACAGATGACAGAAAGAGGAGTCAGTAAATAAGCCTTAAAAATACAGAAGACTCAGGACCCCTGGGTGGCTCAGTTGGTTAAGCGGCTGCCTTCGGCTCAGGTCATGATCCCAGACTCCTGGGATCGAGTCCCACGTCGGGTTCCTTGCTCGGCGGGAAGCCTGCTTCTCCCTCTGCTTCTGCCTGCCACTCTGCCTGTGCTCGCTCGCTCTCTCTCCCTCTCTCTCTGACAAATAAATAAATTTTTAAAAATACAAAAAAAAATACAGAAGACTAGTAGAGAACGCTTTTGTAAAAGTCAAGAAATAATAGTTTGCAGGTTATCCTTACAGAAAATCCAACCATCAGGGGCTTAAAAAGGGATTGACTTATTTGTGTCAAACAACAAGATGTTCAGAGCTGGTACAACAGATCCTCGATTCCATGAAGAACTCGAGTTCTTCCTCTCTCTTCTACCACCATCATTAGCATCTAGCCTTCATCGCTACAGTTACAAGATGATTGTTAAACCTTCCTGGTAGGCAGAAAAAGCAAAAGAGAAAGAATGGAGGCCAGTATGGCTGCTGGACCCTTATCAGAAAAGCAAGACTACCAAAAGCCCTACTTAAGTCTCATTGGTCAGAATTCTATCACCTGGCCATCCTTACCTGGAGACTAGAAGAGAACTCTGGATAGAAGATGGGTCACGGGGCGCCTGGGTGGCTCAGTGGGTTTAAGCCTCTGCCTTCGGCTGAGGTCATGATCCCAGGGTGCTGGGATGGAGCGTCGGGCTCTCTGCTCAGCGGGGAGCCTGCTTCCTCCTCTCTCTCTGCCTGCCTCTCTGCCTACTTGTGATCTCTGTCTGTCAAATAAATAAATAAAATCTTAAAAAAAAAAAAAAAGATGGGTCACCCAATCGGCTTTTTTTTTTAATTTTTAAAAGATTTTATTTATTTATTTATTTGACAGAGAGAGAGATCACAAGTAGGCAGAGAGGCAGGCAGAGAGAGCGGGGTGGGGGAAGCAGGCTCCCTGCCGAGCAGAGATTCCGATGTGGGGCTTGATCCCAGGACCCTGAGATCATGACCTGAGCCAAAGGCAGAGGCTTAACCCACTGAGCCACCCAGGCGCCCCTTAAAATTTTTTATTTTAGATTTTATTTATTTGTCAGAGAGAGCACAAGCAGGGGGAGTGGCAGGCAGAGGGAGAAGCAGGCTCTCCCATGAGCAAGGAGCCCGATGTGGGACTCATGTGGGACTTGATCCCAGGACCCTGGGGATCATGACCTGAGCTGAAGACAGACACTTAACCAACTGAGTACCCAGTCGTCCCCCCAATCAGCTTTTAACAAAAGATTAGAATCAACAAAAGCCAGAGGGAGGTGAAGAAGAATGACAAGTAAAGATAGATGAGGCGGGGGTGGGGGAATGGGATTTGATAGGAAGTCCCTGACAACCCATCAAAAGCAATTTCAGAGGGCACTTGGCTGGCTCAGTCATTGGAGCCTGGGACTCATATCCAGGTTCTGAGTTCAAGCCTCAGGTTGGATGTAGAGATTACTTAAAAAATAAATAAATAAAATTTTTAAAGCAATTTCATCAGGTATGGAGAAGGCTGTTGAAGACTAACTGGGTTGGTGAGAAATGACTACAGATGGTTCTTTCCTAATGTCTGAAAAGGAGAATAATGGAGGAAGCAAAAATCTAAAGAAGCATAAGGTAGAGCAGCCTTGTCTGGCTTTAGGATTGTGACTACTTGAGCATGTTTACAGGCTGAGGCGTCCAAGCGACTGGAGAGGAGATCAGAGCTATGAATAGCATGACAAAAAGATCAACTATAGGAAAAAAGTGCAAAGTCCTCTGGGTGACAGGGGATTAAATGCGATATTGAAAGCGACTTCTTTGTCTCCAAAACAAGAAAGGCAGTTAAGGATGAATAACAGTAGTGCAAGTTTGGATGTGGGCCTGAAAAAAAGTGGAGTTGTCAAAAGCTCTTATTTTGGCAAGAACACACTTTAAAACTGTTGTAAGTTTTAAACGCTAGGCCCTGAATGCACTACTGCCCAGTTCTAAGAAGCGCGCGAAGGACCAGAAAGATCGCACGGGCATTCAGGTGTGCTCTGTATCTGGCTCCCCGACCTGGCTCGGCGAGGGAGACACCCCTTCACGGTCTTCCGACTTACAGAACGGAGACCCAGAAGAATGGGCGCTTTCGTGAGCATCTCAACATTTAGCTCTCCCCCATCCTGTCCTCCCGGCTGGAAGGCCCCCGAGGATGGCGTGATCCCCGGCATTCTTCTCGCTCTTCCGTGGCTCTGAAAGCAGTGAGGGGGCGGCAGGAGCCACGGCCAAAGCGCTTGCTGGAAGCATCCAGAACTTGCTCTGCAAATTTATTTCGGTTCTGTTCTTCGCTCCTTCACCTTGAGCGCGTCGGAGGCGGCGCTGAGCAAGGCTACACTGCAGGACGCCGTCAGCTGCAACGTGCAGCAGGCCGGGAAGGGGCAGAGCTCCCAGGGCCGCTCCCGTCCACGGAAGAAGGCGCAGCAGCCTCGACCCGCGTTTCGGCCTCCGCGCCTTGCAGGAGCCCACCCAGACTCCGACAAGCCCGCCCTCTCCCCCCCGCATGAAGACGATTCTCACTTTTCATTGGCTGACCCTGGCGGAGGGGAGACCCTGCTTCATTTTCATTGGCTGCCGCTGCCGTCACGTCCTCTCGCCACACCCACCTACCCGGCGGCGCCCAGTGAGCGTTGTGCGAGAAAGATTTACTGAGGGCGGCGGCGGGAGTCGCGCGCAGCCAGCCCGGGAGGCCCTCCCTCCCCGCCCCACTGCGCCGCGGCCCCCGCCCCGCCCCCTGGCCCGAGGCCCCGCCCCCGGCCCGGCCGGGTCCCGCCCCTCCCTCCAGAGAGGGCGGGGACCAGGCGGCGGCCGCAGTCGCAGGAATATGCTGGAAGCCGGCGGGCGGACGCCCGGGCGGTGCTGAAGGGACAGTTCCCGCCGCCAAACTTGCCCCGCGGCGGCAGGGCGGGTGGGGCGGCCCCCGAGCCCGCGGGGGCACGTGAGCGATGGAGACCATCTGGATCTACCAGTTCCGCCTCATCGTGATCGGGGACTCCACGGTGGGCAAGTCGTGCCTCCTGCACCGCTTCACCCAGGGCCGCTTCCCCGGGCTGCGCTCCCCCGCCTGCGACCCCACGGTCGGCGTGGACTTCTTCTCCCGCCTGCTGGAGATCGAGCCGGGCAAGCGGATCAAGCTGCAGCTGTGGGACACGGCGGGGCAGGAGCGCTTCAGGTAGGGCCGCGGGGGCCCCGGGGCACCCCGGGGACCGCCCCCGCCCGGCTCGGAGGAGGCTCCGGCCCTTCCCTCTCGAAAGTGCAAACACTCCATCCTCGCTTCCCCTTTGCCCCTCCTCTTCCAGGGACGACTTCCTCCTCCGCAATTTCTCACTTCTCTCTTTGGCGCCCATTTCCTGCGCCTTTCCTTTCCCGCCGGAACCGGGGAGGGGTCCCCAGTCGCGGACCCCCTCTTGCCCCGCGCTCTCTGCCCCTGCGGATGTTGGGATCCCCAGCTCTTCGGCACCCCTTCCCCTGCCTCCTGCTCCCCAAACTCGGCGCCCTTCGCTGCGCACACCCTGACCCGGCCCCCGTCTTCCGAGCTCCCTTTCTGCACCCCGCTCTGTGCGGCGGGGGAGAACTGCAGAGTGGGGCTCCCAGGTTGGTGATTGATCCCTCCGGCTCGACGGCGAGCGCCGCCCCAGCCCGGCCTGCTGCGTGAGCTCATTGGGCGCCGTGCAGACCGGGAGGGGATGCGGTAATGGTTGGAACACCTCACAGCACCGAGTGTGGTCACCAGAAATGCTGGGCCATGTGACCCGTGGGACTGGGTCTTAGGTAGCAGCTGGATGGAACATCAGGGACACGGGCACGGCGGGGAGGGTGCCTTGTTTTGTTTCGTAGGGCTGAGTTGTCTCAAGAAGTTGGTCATCATTGGTGATTTAGTGGGGAGGAGAGAGACACATTGAGATTTTGTCACGAACTTTTGCTTTATGGTATTTATAATGGGTGCCTAACGTTCCAGGGTGCTAATACATCAGACAATGCGTTCTGAATAGAGAAAGAGGGATCCAAATGAAGAGTCTCATTCTAAATGTTCACCCTGAAGGAACGATTTTGCAAAGACAACTCAGGTTATGCAAATAAAAATTAAATGTAATTTGTTCGCATTTCCTGGATGTTTAAGGCTGAACCGCATAATAAAGCATATTTTGAAGTTCTAGGAGTTGAGGACACTCTTACTTAGAGGAAGGTAGGAAATTTGATATATTGTAATGTTTCGGATTGTGGTTTTTTTGTTTTTGTTTTTATTTTTTTCAAGATTGCACTGTCACCTGTAACTCACTTAAGCAAGCATTTTGCAATCTTTAGCAAGTACTCTGCTTGTGAAACGCAGTAGTGCATGAGGGGACTTCCCAAACATGGCTTTCCCCTCACCAGCCCCAGCTAGTCCCTTTCCAGTGAGATTGGCCTCTTCTGTGATAGAGGATGCTCTGACTTTTAAAGTTCTGGCTTCCATTCCCAGTACACGCAGATTCAGACAGATGATAAGTGAACCGCTTAGCTTGCTCATACCTTAGTTTTCTCCTGTGTATGAAGTGGAAAGATGGTAAGACCAGCCTTTCAGAGAGATGTTAAAGCTTCCTGTTTGAATTAGAGTTCCATGAAGAATTTTGTTTTTCCTTTTTGGGAATCCTTTTTTTAGTTAAAATAAGGTTTCAGACATCTGATTTCCTCATCTGTAAAATAGGGTCATTTAGATCTCTTAAGATTCTTTCCAGTTTTACCGTTTGTTTTTAAGATTTTTATTTATTTATTTGACAGAAAACAGGAGAGGGAACACAAACAGAGAGAGGTGGAGAGGGAGAAGCAGACTCCCCACTAAGCAGGGAGTCCCATGGGGGACTGTATCCCAGGACCCTAAGATCAAGACCCAAGCTGAAGGCAGAGGCTTAACGACTGAGGTACCAAGGCACCCTCCAGTTTTACTGTTGTTAAGACTGCTTGCAAATTCCTGTCCTTGACATCTCAGTCAGAGATGAAACTTTAGATATTTTGTGGTCCAAAAAAAAAAAGCATTTACTAATAGCTCTTGCTTTACCCTCTGAAATGAATATAATAAAAACATATTCTTTAAGCCTTAAACTCCTAAAAACTAGTGAGTTGCAACTACAAGAAACATAAGTAGTAAAATCGTATTGTATTTAATCATTTCCTAAAAAGTTGCCCCTCAACTTATTGACAAGATAGTTAAGGATAATTAATTTGTTAGAGTTTAAAGTCCTTTTTGCTAAATAGATCATTGTTTTTTAATGCCTTTGAGCACATGTAAATAGTAATTCCTTGTGTATACATTATTAAAACCAGACAGTACCTCTCCCATAATAATACAAGGACATTTAGGGAATGTTTACTGACAATGAGTCATGCTTTGGTTTGTCTGGCTCTTTACCAAAGATATATTCATAAATACATACGTATTTCAGTAGCTACCTCCAAATACTTGCTTTTCTGTTAAGCAGAATTTTTCACCATATAAAACAACCATTGTTGGGGCGCCTGGGTGGCTCAGTGGGTTAAAGCCTCTGCCTTCAGCTCAGGTACATGATCCCAGAGTCCTGGGCTCGAGCCCCTCAGCGGGAAGCCTGCTTCCTCCTCTCTCTCTGCCTGCCTCTGCCTACTTGTGATCTCTGTCTGTCAAATAAATGAATAAATAAATAAAATCTTTAAAAAAAATAAGAAAATAAAACAACCATTGTTAAATCATTCTGTATCTTTATCTAAGAAAACAGATACATTTTGAATAGTAAATATCCTATACATTTTATTTCATAGCAAGGTGCTGGAGTTCATGAAGATATTAGCCATATCATATCATTAGGAATTCATGGGAAATTTTATATTTGAAGGTTTATTATTGAATGGATATAAATTAGCAAAAAGGAATCTTTTTTTTTTTTTTAAGATTTTGTTTATTTATTTGACAGAGAGATCACAAGTAGGCAGAGAGGCAGGCAGAGAGAGAGGGGGAATTCCGCAGGCTCCCCGCCGAGCAGAGAGCCTGATGCAGGGCTCGATCCCAGGACCCCGAGACCACAACCTGAGCCAAAGGCAGAGGCTTTAACCCACTGAGCCACTCAGGCCCCCCCGAAAGGAATCCTCTTTAGATAACTCAGGGTGTAGCTTGGAAGCGTTAAGAAAACAACAAAGGGACACCTGGGTGGCTCAGTGGGTTAAGTCTCTGCCTTCCGCTCGGGTCATGATCTCAAGGTCCTGGGATCAAGTCCCACATGGGGCTCTCTGCTCAGCAGGGAGCCTGCTTCCCTTCCTTTCTCTGCCTGCCTCTCTGCCTACTTGTGATCTCTGTCAAGTAGATAAATAAAATCTTTAAAAAAAAAAAAAAAGAAAAAAAAAAGAAAACAGAACAAAATAATGAGCTGATATTTATTGCCATACTTAGCCTTAGTTTTCTTCCCCCTAGCTTGAGATATAATAGAAACATAAAGCCTTAATTTTCAATGTTCAGATTAACACATGCTAGAAGACATAATTACTTGCAAAAATCAAAGCAAAAATGGGCTTACAAAAATAACATGTGAGTGTTCCATAAATTGTAATATTCTTATTAACACTGTGTTAATGACAATAAATGTCAAATTACTGTATTAAGGAGAGTCAAAATTACAGTCCCTTTGTTAAAGATGAAAATTTATTTCTCGTGTATAAAAGTCTCAAGGTAATTGGTCTGTGTTGGTGGAGGGGCTCTGCTCTGAGCCATCATTCGGATACCATTCTTTTGAGTTTTCTGCCAGCCCTAAGATATTATCATCTTTGTGAACACTGTGTTCCGGCACGAGGGACAGGGAAAAAAAAAAAACAAAACTCTAAATCAAACAATGTTCCTTTTTTTTTTTTTTTTTTTAAGTAGGCTCCATGCCTAATATGGGGCTTGAATTCACAACCCCAAGATCAAGAGTAGCACGCTCCAGCGACTGGGCCAGCCACCCAGGTGTCCCAGCAATGTTCCTCTTAAGCAAGTGAGACCGCTGTGGTACAGATCACTTCAGCTCTAAGTTCGCTGAGAAGAAGTTAGTTACAAGACCACAGTTAGGCTGAGCCACCATGTATGTGCCCATGAAGAAGGGAAGGTGGGTCTGGCATTGTGGGTTTTGCAGGGAAACTAGCAAACACCACTTTCAAACTTTAATCATACAGTGGACAAAGTTTAGCAGGAAAGGAGGCAAGACTATCCTATAACACAGCATTAATAAAGATAAATATTAGAAGGTGCTAGAAGTGTGGAAAGCGTCAACTATAAGGATAAAAATGCTGAACTTCCTATGGAAAGCACTTAAACCAATATGAAGATAAAACAAGATAAAGAAATAGCTATGTTGGCTTGTAGGGATAGGAAATTTCACAGCTTCAATCCAGATTTTGCCTTTTATTTCTTGTTGTCTGATCTTTGGGGTGTTATAGTTACAGCGAGTGATTATAAAGCTAGCTATAAAGAGAATAGGATCCTCCTGGTAGAGTGCTTCTCAGAGTGTGTCCTGCCGAACAGTTATCCCTTGTGATTCTTTTTAAAAAGGAATTCTGTAGCCAGGTAAATTTGGGAATCCCTGTACTCCATGTACCACTCTCTTAGAAACTGATATCAAAGGCTCTCAGAAGTCATGCAACAAAGAAGCCCGTTTAACTTTGATTAAACCATCGTGTCTCAAATTTTATTTTTAAAATGTAAAAATTTACCCTAACTCGTGTTCGAATTAGTGTAACCCCAGAGAGGTCCCACTGGTGAGCTCCTGTAGGCACATCCTTGGGGCAGAACCCCTGAACTTATGCCATGTAGAGCGATGGCGGACCTTCTGATGTTCCCTTACCAGCTAATTAACAAAGGGCGTTAAGTAGTCAGCGCTGCTGAGGGATAGCTCTGCCCTCCACTGGCCCCCAGCATCTGAAGGTGGCCTCTACCTAACCCACGGAACGTTCTGAGCCTCGCCCCGCCCTCCATGTGCCTTGTTGTCTCTTTTTCTGTAGCACCTCTTCTCTGGATCTTTCTCTTCCTCTCATGTCCTACTTCTCCTTCAGCGGCTTATTTTTCCGCTACCCCCTCCTGTCTGTCCCTCTCCCCTTTCCTCCCACCCTCTCTCTTTCTCTCTCCTTCCTTCTCACTGCAGTGTGTCTCTTACTCTCATTTCATTTTTCTCTGTCCCGCTGGCTCCCTTGCGTCTCTGCTGCCTCCCTCCCTTCAAAATATGCATGTGAATAATGTTTAAATGTGGCTTAATTTGCCTCTGAAACCAATAATACATGATGTTAATTCTTGAATTTAAATTTTAAAAAGATAAAAATTAAAGTGGCTTAACTTACGTTCTTTGTTTTTAATTTTTTTTAAGATTTTATTAATCTATTTGACAGAGATCACAAGTGGGGGGGGAGTTGGGGGAGGGAAAGCAGGCTCCCTGCTGAGCAGAGAGCTGCCCCGCAGGGCTCCATCCCAGGACCCTGAGATCCTGACCTGAGCCAAAGGCAGAGGCTTAACCCACTGAGCCACCCAGGCACCCCTTTGTTTTTAATTTTAAAAGCAAATAAGACGAACCTTCGTTTCTTTTTAAGAGACTTTATTTATTTATTTATTTATTTGAGAGAGAGAGAGAAAGTCTGCATGCCCATGAGCCGGGGGAGGGGCTGAGGGAGAGGGAGAGGGGGAGTCCTCAGGCAGACTCCCTGCTGAGGGAGGAGCCCCAGACGGGGCCTGATTCCCTGTGGCATGAGATCGTGATCTGAGCCAAAACCAAGAGTCAGATGCTTGACCCACTGAGCCACCCCAGGCGCCCCTTAAGAGAACGTTTTGAATGCCCAAACTAAATTGCTTTATTTTGGTTTTGATTCCTTCCCTCTTGATTGCAGTTCATAGTCTTCAAGAGAAAAAGATTTTCCAGTCCTGGATCGGTGGGTTCATAACGGCATGTGTCACCGAGTGGAAGTTGTCCGCAATTAAGTGCCATAATCATCACGGTCTCCTGTCGGTCCAGGTTTTTAGAAACAGTAAAAGCGATGCTCTATTTGTGTTGAGTCATCAGATAAAATAATGTCTGGTTAAAATTATTTGTGCTGTAGGGGTGCCTGGGTGGCTCAGTCAGTTGAGCGTCTGCCTTCCACTCAGGTCATGATCCGAGGTCCTGGGATGGAGCCCTGCATGGGGCTCCCTGCTGCGGGGGGAGCCGGCTTCTCCCTCTCCCTCTGCACCTCCCCCCCACCCCTCCCCCTCCCTTTGCCCTACCCCCCACTTAGCTCACTCTCTCTCAAATAAATAAATCTTTTTTTAAAAATTTAAAAATAAAAGTAAATGAAAATTGCTACCCCACACACTCTACCTGGCTTATCACGAAACATCTCATTAGGGTAAAAACCACTGTTTTCTGAAAGGAATGTAATAAATATACTGTTACTATGTAATAAAATACTGGTCTAACCTTCAAGAGTCCCAGAAAAACATGAAACAAAGGTCAAAGTATGTTCTTTTACAAGTATATTTCTAGTTTAAGCTGTAAAAGAGTTTCGAAATACAGGTAAGCAGTTTTGTACATAAGGGTGACTAAGCAAATATGGAGGGCTAGCTTGCATATTATTTTAGTTTGACTTAAAATCTTAACAGCATGTAGCAGAATGTAGCATACTACAATCTGAAATGTAGTAAAGTTTTTCTTGTTTTCCTTCCTATGGTAGCAATTCACTTTTAATTTAGGAACAATTGCTAAGTCCAATAACTGCATTACTGGCGGCAGGTCTTTAAGACCATGGGCTGGCATCAATAGCAAGGGTATAAAGAAGCCATCAGGGGCGCCTGGGTGGCTCAGTGGGTTAAAGCCTCTGCCTTCGGCTCAGGTCATGATCTCAGGGTCCTGGGATCGAGCCCCGCATCGGGCTCTCTGCTCAGCAGGAAGCCTGCTTCCTCCTCTCTCTGTCTGCCTCTCTGCCTACTTGTGATCTCTGTCAAATAAATAAATAAAATAAAATAAAATAAAAAAGAAGCCATCAGAATAACTCAGTGCCAACAAAATACTGAGGTAAAGGGGCAGAGACTTCTTTTTTAAAGATTTTATTTATTTTATTTTATTATTATTTTTTATTAACACGTAATGTATTATTTCTCTCAGGGGTACAGGTCACAGCACTCACCATAGCACATACCCTCCCCAATGTCCATCACCCCACTACCGTATTCCTCCCACCTCCCTCCACTCCAGCAACTCTCAGTTTGTTTCCTGAGACCAAGAGTCTCTTAAGGTTTGTCTCCCTCTCTGGTTTTGACGTGTTTCATTTTTTCCTCCCTTACCCTAGGATCCTTTGCCTTGTTT
>PISX010013036.1:0-23417 GCA_004024625.1 Mellivora capensis | reverse complement strand
CCCCCTTTGCCTTGTTTCTTAAATACCACCTATCAGTGAGATTGAATGATGATTATCTTTCTCTGATTGACTTATTTTGTTTAGCATGATACCCTCTAGTTCCATTCACGTCATTGCAAATAACAAGATTTTGGGGGTTTTGATGGCTGCATAGTATTCCATTGTGTATATATACCACCTCTTCTTTATCCATTCGTCTGTTGATGGACATCTAGGCTCTTTCCATAGTTTGGCTATTGTAGACATTGCTGCTGTAAACATTCGGGTGCACGTGCCCCTTCGGATCACTACATTTGCATCTTTGGGGTAAATACCCAGTAGTGCAATTGCTGGGTCATAGGGTGGCTCTATTTTCAACTTCTTGAGGAACCTCCATACTGTTTTCCAGAGTGGTACACCAGCAAGGTAGCTGAGACTCTTCTTAGGCTTGTTTCCATGTCGCTTATGTGGTGAGTGAGTTGGAAGTCATGTGTGAAAGGTCTTGTCAGAGCCATGCTCAGAAGGTCACTGGTGACTTTTCTTGGCGAAATGTGATCTTTCTCTATGTCTGTTTTTTTTTTAAATTCATTTATTTATTTTTTAGTAACCTCTACACCCAGTGTGGGGCTCAAACTCACAGCCCCTGAGATCAGTAGCTGCACGCCCTTTCAATGTGCCCAGCCAGGCGCCCTATTAATATTTTTTTCCCTAATTTTTATACAATTGGGATGGTTTCTCTTTAAATTATCTTGCTGTACTAAGAATGTTAAAAGTGGTTTTCCTTCTGATTTTTAAGTCTTTGTAAATGTATTTCCTTTCTGTAGGACTTACTGGGCTACAGCCTCACATAAGGCTTAGGGACAGCCTTAATAACAGATTCCTGCATCAGAAATACAAGTGGGACCCAAACTGCACCCTCCCTGAGAAACGATTGAGAAAGAATACTCCAGACGGGAGTTAAATGATGTTAAAAACTTACTGGCATGATGAAGAAAAGATTATAATTTCTTAAATTCTAGATATTGTATCTTGTTTTCCTTCAATGTAGCATTTTGCAGAATGATGTTAATAGGTGTAATTTGAGAAGAGGTTTCCTTGATCAAATAATTTGGGAAATGATGGGCTGTTGCAGGATTTCTCAGAGTTTCTAATCTATGGATATAGTAATACATATTGTGAATCCCCAAGGTGGATGTGGTGTTTCCCTAACCCAGAGTCCTTTTACACAGAGCGTTTTATTTTATTTTATTTTTTTAAGATTTTTATTTGTTTGTCAGAGAAAAAGAGAGAAAGCAAGCACCAGGAGGGGGAGCGGCGGGCAGAAGGAGAAGCAGTCTCCCCACTGAGCAGGGAGCCCGAGGCGGGACTCGATCCCAGGACCCCGAGATTATGGCCTGAGCTGAAGGCAGACACTTAATCAACTGAGCACCCACGTGCCTCTACGCAGAGCAGTTTAGGAACTGGCAGGTCGGCAGGTAGGTGGAGCACTATAGGAGACAACACTTCAAAACAAGAAAAAAAGTACGGGCAATTCCTTAAATTTTAAGAATATATTGAGAATCTCTTCCAGTTTCTTTTTTTTTCTTTTATTTTTTTAAATTTCTTTTCAGCGTAACAGAATTCTTAGTTTTGCACCACACCCAGTGCTCAGTTTCTTTTTTCATGTGATTCTCCGTGTCCCTTTTTGCTGGTGCTCCTGGGTATGATGTCATCAATTTCACCCTTAAAACTCTTGATGTTTGGGCACCTGGATGGCTCAGTGGGTTAAGCTGCTGCCTTCGGCATAGGTCATGATCTCAGGGTCCTGGGATCGAGTCCTGCATTGGGCTCTCTGCTCAGCGGGGAGCCTGCTTCCCTCTCTCTCTCTGCCTGCCTCTCTGCCTACTTGTGATCTCTGTCTGTCAAATAAATAAATAAAAATCTTTTAAAAAAAACAAAAAAGACTCTTGATGTTTTAGGAAAAATCCAATACCCCTTCAGAGTCCCCTGGTTTGTGTCCCCCAGTCAAAAATAAGAGGTGATCTTCCTGACTTCTAGCCCTTTGTCACACTTTCACTCAGATCACATGGGACCTTTGGCATTTATTTTAAACACAGAACCTCCCAGTGGTAATCACTAGAGAAACTGGAAGAAAGGTAAAGGAGCAAATGGATGAAACTTCTTTTTTTTTTTTTTTAAATATTTTTTATTTATTTATTTGACAGAGAGAGAGATCACAAGTAGGCAGAGAGGCAGGCAGAGAGAGAGGGGGAAGCAGGCTCCCTGCTGAGCAGAGAGCCCGATGCGGGGCTCGATTCTAGGACCCTGAGATCATGACCTGAGCCGAAGGCAGAGGCTTAACCCACTGAGCCACCCAGGCGCCCCTGGATGAAACTTCTTAATTTCAGATTGTTTAGGTACGAAAGAGCTACCGTAGAAAGGCTGTGGGAAAGCGAATGTCAATGACGCAGATATGAGGTGAAATTGAAGACCGATTTGATAGAGTAGATGGATAGACTGTGAAAAGAGGAATTACGAGTGAGAGAGAAGATACCATTAGCTGTATAGCAGACAACCATTGGCAGCAGAGAAAATCAGTGAGAAAGGGGGCCGGGGGACAGACATGTGAAAGAAGCCACAGAGGGGCCCCTAGGGGCTCAGCTGGTTAAGCGTCTGCCTTGGGTTCAGGTCATTATCTCAGGGTCCTGGAATCGAGCCCCGCATCAGGCTCCACATTCAGCAGGGAGTCTGGTTCTCCCTCTGCTCCCCCTGGTCATGTTCTCTGTCTCTCAAATAAATAAATAAAATAAAATTTAAAAAAAGCTGCAAGGGTCAGCCACACTGTTGTCATCATACTGGCCATTTTACCCATAAATAACTGTTTATGGGACCACAGGACCGGGAGAGAACAGACAGGGGATCTACTAACAGCAGACTCGGTTGTTAATAATACAGTTAATGTCCAGAACGGCTTTAACTTGCCCCAGAGGTTATAGCTCCTGGGTGGTTTGCTCACGGACCCTGTTCTCTTAACTCTGTGTTCCGAGCTCTTTCTGCTGCAGCAGGCCTCCTGTCGTGATGGAAAAGACTTTTACTGCACACTGTGAAGTTTCTGTCCTGAAAAGTACTCCGTTGGCACACAGCCACCTCCCCGCGACCCCGTCTTCTCTATACCCGAGTTAGTTACCTGCTCCACGCAAACCGTTATTTTACAGCTGTGTTCAGAAAACGGGGGGAGTAGCTTTGCACACAGTAGCAGTACTGATCACTGGCAGCAGACAGCTGCGGCTGCACGGACCCTTCCCCCGCCTCCATGCAGTGCTCCGTGACTGCACTGCTGCACTCAGCAGCAGGAACGAGCCCAGCCTCTGCTGTGGACAAGCCTGTATGACGTGTCCCCCCTCGTTAGACAAGGAGAGGCTTCGGGTCCCGCCCAGAGCTAGCTACCAGCAAATGCTGGCCCTGGTGTCCTCTGATTTCATAAGTGCCACAGAATAGCTTTCCAGTCCTTCGGTGCTGTCCCCTTTTGTCCTGGAGAAGTTGAAATCAACCAGGATGATTTCCTTGTGGAAATCCAGGCACTGAGTCAGCTTAACTGTTTGTCCAGCACTAGATCTAATAACAGATAGAAACATAAGTAGGAGAGGGGGGTGCCCTGGTGGCTCACTCAATTAAGCATCCGACTCTTGGTTCCAGCTCAGGTCATGAACTTCGGTCATGGGATCAAGCCCCGCATAGGGCTCTACGCTCAGGAGTCAGCTTGAGATTCTCTCTCTCTCTCTCTCTCTCTCTCTAAAATGAATAGAATTTTTTCTAAAAATTAGTAAGCTATAGTCTCACTTTCAAGGTCCATGATGTCCCTCGATGGTACAGATTATGCTGCTAGAACGAAGAGACTGCCCGAATCTGGCTCCTTAAATTTTGCAGGGCTTTTTGCTCCTCCCGTAATAAAGTGGACAATCAGGGTGGCTCTGCCTCAGGACCAGCTTCCAGGATTCTTCATTCTTCACTGTTTCCCAGTGAGCTGGAAGGAGGGGAGGAAGCCAACTGCAAATGGCTTCTCCGAGGGGTTGGATGGCAGACTGCACACACTGCTTCTCCTGTCCCATTAATCTGGATTTCATGACGTGACCATAGCGGACTGCAAGAGAGCTGGAGAATACAGTCTCTCCCAAAACTTGGGAGTTCTTCCAGGAAAGGAAGACAGGAAGAATGCACCCTGAGAGACGGTTGTCTTTCTCAGTGAGTTGTAGCTAGAAAGATAATAATCAAATTTTTGCAGTAAGGGCTGATAAGTACGAAAATAAGTTCCAGTGGCAGAACAAGGGGAGGCAACATCCTCCGTACCTCCGACGAGGGCTCATTTCAAAGGATGGATCCCAAAGAGGCTGGTCCTTGATGCTGGGACATGAAGGATGTGTGAGTAGAGGGAGAAGTAACAAACGGACCAACTACAGTAGAGAAAGAAGTGGCTTCCGGTAGTGATAGCAAATTGAACACCTGTATCCATTCTAGCCTTTTTTCGCTGAGCTCTCACTAAATGAGGATAGCTTTGTTTTGGAACCATAAACCCTCAGACAAGGAGAGTTAGGGAAGGAGACAATAGCACCAAAATTTTGGAAGCAGGAAAGCAGGCGGAGGGATGGTCAGTGAATTAGCAGATTCAAGAAAACAGCCTTCTAAGCAATGGAAGGACAAAAGCTTACAACCAACCCAGTATATTCCAGTATATTCCATCGAAGCCCCAGATACTTCTGGAAGTAAGAGTGCGAAAATAATCATTGATTGCCAGTCTGGTTAAGAAAGTTTGGGTTCTGGGACGCCTAGGTGGCTCAGTTGGTTGGACGACTGCCTTCGGGTCAGGTCATGATCCCGGAGTCCCGGGATCGAGTCCCACATCGGGCTCCCAGCTCCCTGGGGAGTCTGCTTCTCCCTCTGACCTTCTCCTTGCTCATGCTCTCTCTCAAATAAATAAATAAAATCTTTAAAAAAAAAAAAAAAAAAGAAAGTTTGGGTTTTCACATCCCTACCACCATTCCACACACCAGGTAACATCCTCTCCCCCCACATTGGCAAAAACTGGAAATTTATCCTTAGGAAAGTTAAGAGTCTTCAGTTGGAAGAACCAGGCAGAGTTGAAGTCAGGCTGGCTTATTAAAAGTAAGGGCATTTAGTGAATGCATGCTTGTCGGATGCTAATACAGTCTAGTTCTCTCCCGTCTCCCCTGCTCAGCTCCCAGAATGCTGCCATCAATGAACGCCCCCCACCTTCAAACATTGGTGAAACCATTTCTGTTCTGAAGGATCTGACCAGCCCCAAAGAAGAAACATAAGATACCAACTTGAGAGATCCTGCAACTAAGTGATCCAGCCTCATTTTCTGGCCATGGGGCTTTTGGTCTCAATGCAAGATTGCAAGAAATATTGGGGGCACCCCTGGGTGGCTCAGTCGGTTAAGCTTCTGCCTTCGGCTCAGGTCATGATCCCAGGCTGGGATCGAGTCCTGCATCGGGCTCTCTGCTCGCCAGGGAGTCTGCTTCTCCCTCTCCCTCTGCTGCTCCCCCTACTTGTGTGCACTCTCTCTTTCTGTCAAATAAATAAATAAAATCTTAAAAAAAAATCAGCCCAGATTCTTCATCATTCTTCCCATTCATATGAGGGGGGCTTGTTACTACAGCAAGCCTGGCCTATCTTTACGAATACACAAGGTAATTATAAGCCTAGAAAAGGTTGTGCAGGAAAGAAGAAGTCACAGTTTACTTCAGGGCTTGGCAATGAAAAGAATGCCTGTGATCGGAATAACACAGATGCCAAGAAAGGATCTGCCTAAAATTATGATGTCATGATACTGGCGGTTGGGGACTGAGGGAAAGTAAGGATGTGTGGTAAGTGCGCATGTCACTTTGATGGAAACAAAGCTTAAGAAAAAGGAGGGGCACCTGGGGGCTCAGTCGGTGGAGCCACTGACCCGTGGTTTCGGCTCAGGTGGTGATCTCAGTTGTGGGATTGAGCCCCGCATCAGGCTTGCTCAGGGGCTTCTCTCCGGCTCCCTCACTCTTCTCCCACCCCCATCCGCATGTGCGAGTGAGCTCTCTCTCTTGCTCTCTCTCAAATAAATAAGTAAAATCTTTTTCAGAAAAAGAGGGAAAAGAACATGAACGTAATCTGTTCAAATGCCTTGAAAATGAAAGCCGCATAACTTCAGAGACAGAATGAAGTGAGAAAAGGCCGTACCTCAGTTACAATTCCGCGATGTGGGGAGATACACAAAAGCACGTGAGACGGAGCAGCACAGAGAAAGTCGGGTGGAAACAGACATAAGTCACAAAAATGGTGGGAGAATTAGAACCCAAGAAAAACTATTCTTTTTTTTTTTTAAGATTTTATTTATTTATTTGACACACAGAGAGATCACAAGTAGGCGGAGAGGGAGAAGCAGGCTCCCCACTGAGCAGAGAGCCCGATGCGGGGCTCGATCCCAGCACCCTGAGATCATGACCCGAGCTGAAGGCAGAGGCTTTAACCCACTGAGCCCCCCAGGCGCCCCAAAAAACTGTTCTTTAGTTGTGTTAGATCACATAATGTTCTGTGTTATATGGAACATAAAATAATCATGAGAAGATGGTCATCGTCTTATTTTTATTTGGCAGAAGGATGCCAGAAAGCGTTGGAAGTGCGGGCTGAAGTCTTTTATACGTTTTCTGGTAACACACCGAGTAGAAAATAAGCATCCTGTCAGTATCACCTTGCGGACAATTAGCGAAGCTAGAAACAAACCATTCCCATTCATTTCCAAATAAACTCTTCCGATTTTCACACATAGCTAGTTCTACTTTCCAGAACCCACTGGAAAGTACAATTTGAATCACTACCAACTGTAAAAGAGCAGTTCTTGAGAAAATGTGGATGATTTCACCTATATGCTTATAAGTATATGCAGTTATTCAGCCCATTTCTCTCCTTTTGGCTTCGCAGATCCCTGCTGTATAAATAGCAAAAGGAGAAAAGCTTTCTGGTATTTCTCTGTTCTTCCGTTTGCTCTGCATTTGCGTGCTGCCTTGGCACAGTCTGACAGTAGGAACTTACTCGGCTGTGGATGTGTTTCTTTACAAATACTGCTAGGACTGCTCGTGCCCAGTTCTGTGGTAGGCGCTGGGGAGACAGCAATCCTTGCTTTCGTGGAGCTCATCTGCTAGTGGAGGAGTCGGTCTATAACCACATAAGCTGGAAAACTACATAGAGTGTCGGTGTTAAGTGCTGTGGAGGAACCTAGAAGGTAAGAGGTGACTAGAGCATTCTAGGCGCTGGAAAGACCTCACTGTCATCGAGTGAGGATCTGTCAAAGAAGGAAAACAGAAGGTCGTGGGAATTACGTACAGTCGGAGAGAGACTATGGCTCGTTAGGTCTTGTCGGTAACGCAGATAGCTTCTGCAACCACAGACTTGATCTTTTATGCAGAGACCCTGGGAGTACACAAAGAAAAAGAATTTCAATGTTTGCATGTATAAAGAAGGATATCCTAAGTCAGGAGCTCCACGTTTCAGAATCTCAGGGCAGAGAGGGGCTGGTAGCCTCAGTGATAATAAAAGGAGAGGAGAAACTTGTGTTTTCGTCTCTTGAAGGCTGTCCTAAGAGCCTGAATCACAAAGCCAAGTGATTTTACCAAGTGAACAGGTAAATACAGTATCGACACAGTGACTGTTTCCAGAAGGGCAGTCGGAATGTGATGTCCTGGTAGAAGGCACTCAGGAGGCTAATGCATTTGTAGACTGCTTATGGCAGCAGCCTTTGGCATCAAAGTCCGTCTGTCCTCTAAATGCCTACTTTACAACTGGCAAAGCCACAAGAAGGGCGTTTCCAGGATGGAACATCTGGTTTATTTTATTTTATTTTTTTCATTATTCCAAGATTCATTGTTTACGCACCACACCCAATGTTCCGTGCAGTCCGTGCCCTCCTTAGTACCCACTGCCAGGCTCACCCATCCCCCCACCCTGGTTTGTTTTCCCTAAGTAAGTCAGCAAGTGCTCTGTATCTTGTCGCTTTTTTAAGACACCTGTGCACATCCAACAAAATTCATATTAATAGCATAAAAGGTTTAGATAGTCTGGCCACTTTCAGATAAAATTTTATATTAAGTAATTATACTAGAAATAATCATGTGCATTCCAGGATCTGTGGACTTTTGTCCTTCATATGACAGCAGCATCTTGTTCTCAGTTTCTCCAGGAAAGCAGATAACTGTTTAATTTGAGATATTTACATTTTTTAGAATCTCAGTCTCACATGTCATGTGGGTCAAAAAAATTTCAGATTCCCCGAGGCTCTTCATTCACACTGGATTGCATTGCTCCTATATTAAGTACTTTGTTGTAAATGTCAGCAACCCCCGGTGCTGTCAATATCACTTGTCTACACAGTGTTTTAGGAAAGAGAAAATTAAGAGGAAAATTAACATAAAATAGTTGGCCATTTTTCTTTTCTGAAGCAAAAATAGTGCAAGAATCAACCTTGCAGGGGCACCTGGCCGGCTCAGTCAGTTAAACGTCTGCCTTTGGCTCGGATCATGGTCTCAGGGTCCTGGGCTTGAGCCCCGCATCGGGCTCCCTGCTCCATGAGGAGTCTGCTTCTCCCTCTCCGACTCCCCCTGCTTGTGCTCTCTTGCTCTGTCTCTCAAATGGATAAATGAAATCTTAAAAAAAAAAAAAAAAAGAATGGTTGAAAGAAAAT
This sequence comes from Mellivora capensis, assembly GCA_004024625.1. Taxonomy (NCBI): domain Eukaryota; kingdom Metazoa; phylum Chordata; class Mammalia; order Carnivora; family Mustelidae; genus Mellivora; species Mellivora capensis. The sequence continues at coordinate 14,728 of PISX010013036.1, read as the reverse complement.
GTGATATATACATAAAATTGAATAAAATAAAATATATATACATATTTATACATATGTACATATACATTTATACATATATAAAAATATACATAAAATTGAATAAAGTAGTATTCAGCCATTAAAAAAAGGAAATTCTGTCATAGGCGACAACATGGGTGAATCTTGAGGACGTTATTGCTAAGTGAAAATAACCAGTTACAGCACAAATACGGCATGATTCTGCATCTGTGAGGCATCTACAGTGATCAGATGCATGGAACCAGAAAGAAGAGTGGTTCCCAGGGGCGGGGGGGAGGGAGGAGGAAGTGAGTTGCAGTTCGCTGGGTATGAAGTTTCGGTCATGCAAGATGAGAAAGTTCTAGAGATTTGGTGTACAGTATTGTGCTTACACTTTAAAACAAGAGATGGACCTCTTATATTTTTACCAATTTCAAAAAAGAACGAGTTTTGGCCTCATGTGGATATGGAAGGTTATAAAATGTTTGTGACTTTGTTTTGTCATTCTTCTCTTGCAAAATACATGTGGACTCTTTCTGTCTGGTCTTTGGTTGCCAGCACCAAAATGGGCTTGAGGAAATCTAAATCTTCACGAAATGGAAGTTTCTGGAAGCATGTCTAAGGCACAGAGACTTGACTGGAAGCTGAAAGGGCCCGGCTTGGAATGAATCAGAAGATCCCAGGAGTTTTCTGGGCCACGAGAACCAAAGGAGGCCAGGGTGGTCCTCACCCTGCTGCCATCCTCTGTCACCTGGCAGTACTGCCATAAGAAGCCCCAAATGACCAGCCAGCAGTCTCAGCTAATTCCGTAGAAGCATCCCAGAGTTCTCTTGTGAAAGCATTTCTCCCTGGGATACTAAAACCCTGACGTCTGCAGAGTTCAGAGTCACAGGGATTAGAAACAACAAAAAATTGTAGTGACTCATTAAGTGTAATTGTGAAAGGCCCCATCATCCGACTTTCACCCTTTGTCTCCCAAACCACAGTCTCTGTTTATGAGGAAAACCACCTCCTACTCTGTCCCTCGCGCATTTAAAACACGTACATTCCGAATCCTGCTGGAATCTTCCAAGCTGTTACCTCCTGAATGTAGGTGTAACTGAGTCTTAACCCGGTCCCCAGTTGTGTAGGGCCGGATGCTTCCAGATGGCGGTGACACGGTAAGAGCAATGAACTCCATGGCGTCTGCCCTCTGCCTCTGCTAAGGGAGAGCATTGGTCTCTAGCACAGTGTGGGATGCCACATCCATGTGTAAGGGATCCTGTAAGTTCACAGATGGGGGGGCTGGCATGGTTTGAGTCCAGATTCCGTGTCTGTTACAGTGGGGACGCATCAGTGTCCCCTCCATGATGATCTCCCCAGAGAAACATACCGTATCCAAAGTGTCAGGAGCTGCTGAAAAATTGACTTCGGACCAGTGACAGTCCAGGCAAGAGAAAGTCTTTGTCGAGCCCCATCACTGCCTCCATCTCTGTGCCCTGATCACTTTGAGTCTAAACTGGGGTAAAAATACGGACTGATAGTGACATGACAGGGTATTTTGTTTCAGCGGTTATTAGGAACGCTCCCCAGAGGGGAGTGGGAATGAGGGTTCGCATAGAACACCCACGTTCACAGGCTCCAGACCCGTCAGTATACCTCGCGCCCAGCCCCACACCCTTAGCCTCTGCTTATGAATTGGTATAGATCCTCACCTACCTCTTTCCATCTCTTTCTCTGGAAAAAGTACCACGAGACAGCCACAAATGGGAGGGGCTGTCTTTTCCACGAAACTTCAAGTCCACTGTTGAGTGGGGCTGACGGAGGCCAGCACGCCGCGCAGAGGCATCTGTAAGGCAGACGTGAGCGTTCTCCCCTTTAGTTATAGGGAGATCCTGCTAAGGCCACAGGTTGAGAGGGTCCTGCAAAAGCCGGCGTGCTGGGTGTGTGAGCCTTGTTACTCTAGGACTCCCGTCCTGCCTGTATACATGGCTTCTGCTTGGTGACCGTGTTCCAGCCTGGTGAAACAGGACCCCCAGATCTCGGGGAGCACTCAGATTACACCCTCGCTTGGTGTTCCAGGCAGTTAGTGTCTGTCAAAGCCAGGTTGTAAGTCAAGAACTAGTTCTCAAAAGCATAATGACTCTTGACAAAGAGAGCAGAACTTTATTCCAAAATGCCACTCCTGTAATCATCCAGTGGAACCTTCCCCAGGCTTGACAGAGCATCCCAGTAGGCTATGGATACTTCTGGCAGGTGCCATCAGATCTGATGGACCTTGGGCCATGCAGCCAAGCTCCGTGCATTGTACGTTGGGCCAGCTGAAGGGACTTCTCTTGCTTTCCGCCCTATTAAGCTGATAGCCTTTTGGGTCTCCGATTTAATGGGTCAGAGAAGTACCTTCAAATATTATACAAGTGTCCTCCACCATCCAAAAAGGCCCACCAAGTATTAAGCTTTTTTCTTCTTGGTAGCGGGCATAAGATGCCACAGTTCATCTTTGAGGGGGTTTTAACACCATTCCTCAAATTAAGGGACCACCCTCGCCCAAGAAACTTCACAGAAATTACTGACTGCTGTATTTTTGTGGGATTTATACTTGGGATGGATCTATCTGTCTGTATTTAATTTATCCACTCTTCTCTAGCCACTGATGTGCTCATAGAATCTTAACGACCTTGGTATGAGAATAGAACACACTGCTAATAGCTCTCAATATTGGGCACCTTTCTTTTTTTTCGCACTGCTGGTATCTCTTTCCCTCAAACGTCCTCATTCTCTCTGCCATTTCTCCTGTTTCTCCAGTGGCCGTGTTCATGGCTTTACCAGATCAACCACTTACCTCCTCACTAAGAATGGGCTCCAGGCACTTGAGAATCACTGGATATTCGGGGACGTGGCACCTGCTTACCTTTCACAATTAGCAAACCAATATCCCGAACTCAGAGAGTGGAAGGAGGTGGAGAAGGGTGGTATGCAAGAGTCACTAACCTTGAACACGGTTAATTCTGCCTACCAACCTGAGAAATAGACTCTGACCAAGCGACCGCCATTTTTCCTTCAATGGAGGTGTCCAATAAGCGGAGCGAAGTGTTCCTCCACTTCTCTTTTGTAGGGAGAAAGAGGGTGAAAGGGAAGTCCTATTTCTTCCTATAGTAGAAGTCTAAGTGTGAGGGAAGGGGAAGAAGAGTTTCTCCTGATACCAGCAGTATTCCTTGGCAGTGTTGAAGGCCTGCTTGGGACTGGTTATAATTATTTCATGGGGACACCAGCCTGCCTGGTTGAGTGTTTTCCTGGAAACATTCAGCGGCATGCTGGACTGCTCCAGATATGAATTTTCCCTGATGAATGTAGCCATGGAGGAGGAGCTTGGGAATTTAGATTTTTCCAAGAGACCAATAATAGTGATATCTCACAGAACAAGGAAAGAGGTAAAAATAGGAGGGTATTAATGTAATGGGTAGAGAGTAACAGAGTTACTCAGCAGATTACAAATGTGGATACAGTTTTAAAATTGTCACTGAACATGGGCTGCAGAGTGTGAGATTTTGATTAAAAGTAGGCCGTAAATCCACAGGTTTGGAAGTAGTGAATTTCTGATCATGAAAAGGAAGTAGATGAGAAAGGAAGAATAGAGGGGGTGGTTCTTTAGAAACAAGGAAAGGAAGTCGAGTAGCAGAGGTAGCCCCATCCAGTGACCCAGTGACGGGAGCAGAATGACAGGAACTGAGATGGAAAGCAAAGCAAAGCACTAATGTCTTCAGCACATGGAGAATGACCACGCACTTGGCTGGTGACAACAGACGACAGAGCCAGATGGCATATGCCTCAAAGGAGCAGAGAAGTTTTGGGTTTTGGGGGGTTTTCTTTATGGTTTTGTTTTGTTCTGTTTTTTTTTTTTGTTTTTTTTTTTTTTTTTTAAAACAATGATTTTTTTTTTTTAAATTTATTTATTTGTCAGAGAGGGAAAGAGAGCGAGCGAGCACAGGCAGACAGAGTGGCAGGCAGAGGCAGAGGGAGAAGCAGGCTCCCCGCTGAGCAAGGAGCCCGATGTGGGACTCGATCCCAGGACGCTGGGATCATGACCTGAGCGGAAGGCAGCCACTTAACCAACTGAGCCACCCAGGCGTCCCTGTTTTTTTTTTTTTTTAATGACACAGGCTGGGAGAGAATTATCTGGAAGTGGCATTGGGGAAGCAGAAACCATCTCCTCCAGATCCTATAGAAAGAGCAACTCAGTCATGCTGCAGGGAAGCTGTGTGGTCTTGAAATGAAATTACATACAGCAGGTGTCAGTAAAGGCAAGGAGGAGGGGAAAACATTCTGCCAGGAGACAAGTCTTTGACTATGGGATAGCAGTCACTAATAATGTAGCTTTCAGGTGTATAAGACCCAGTAGGTTTCTTTAATACTCAAATCCAAACTGGGGTGTCAGCCTTGGGGCTCGATCCCGGGACCCTGGGATCATGACCTGAGCCGAAGGCAGACACTCAACTGACTGAGCCACCTAGGCACCCTAAAAATAAAATCTTAAAAAAAATAATCAGATCTTCCACTTGGGAGGGACAAGGATCTGCTGAGTACTTGTATCCCTGAAGCTGTCCCCCATGATTCACCTTCCCCATTATACCAGCATTGTGCTGGATTTAGCAGGCGCCATATCCCCTTCCCAGTTTTGCCAGAGGGTAACCTCATAACTCTTAATTTTTCTCGTAACACACCTGAGACCAGATTGGAATCCCATCCATTCCTTTTTCTCTCCCTCCCTTCTCTTCTTTCCTTCCTTCCATTTCCCCCCTCCCCTAATATTTTTTTCCCTTTCTTTAAATCATCCATTCATTCGGTGAGATTCAAAGCCCAGAAGGAAATAGTTAAAGTAACCTGCAGCAAGTGTTGTTGCTTACAGAGAACTGCTACTCATCAACTCTGCAATTCTTTATAGGGAGGCCGACCTACATAGTTCTTCTAGGATCTGTACCCTGCTTCTTAGAACACTTGTGAGAGCTTCTGAAGACCTCACTGTGACCCAGGAGAGCAGGTCCAGAGAAAGATAGTTGCTCCTCATAGGTCCTTTGTAGGACCTGCCTTTCAAGTTCCAGTTTTCAGTCTCTAGGCCTGGCTCTTCCCCTGAATAATTGACAGCAGGGTTGCCCAGTTGTTTTAGGGGAGACCTGTCCCCCCGGGACAACCATATCTGAATCTGAAACCTAACCGGATCAGAATTCTAAACCTAATATCCATGCCCACACATAGAAGCTGGAGATCAGGTTATCAATACAGAAAATGACAGGGGTGTCTGGGTGGCTCCGTGGGTTAAGCCTCTGCCTCCGGCTCAAGTCATGATCTCAGAGTCCTGTGATTGAGCCCCACACCCAGCTCTCTGCTAGGTGGGGAGCCTGCTTCCCCCTCTCTCTCTGCCTGCTTGTGATCTCTCTCTCTGTCAAATAGATAAATAAAAAAATCCTTTTAAAAAATGACAGATGTCATATTGAGACCATTTATTCCAAGTAATCATTAATAAGGGCTGTTTTATACTGTACATGGTATCTATTTTGCTATAATTTCATGCTATAGAATAACTTGCCAGCTGTATTCCCAATGTGTTTGCAAGATTAAATACAAAGGGCTAGAAAACATGGCATTTCCCACAGTAAGTAAGACAAGCCTCTGCCTAATACAAAAGCAGTTCAGCATTGAGTGTTCAACCACAAGAGTATGTCTTTATAAATTAAACTGATGGTAGATTAAATAGGGGCGACAAAAGTAATGCAGAATTGGTGATGGGTAAATTAAAGCTTTTTGTCTAATAACATAGCCTTAATTACGTTTCTTTTAAGGCCCTGCACACCTGCCTAAATTCACACGTATAAAGATAACTAGCAAAACAGTCACAAGTTATCTTTCAATTTTTTTTTAAGTTCAGCAACTTAAATGAACTACATTTGAAGCCTGCCAAAGTTGGTGGGGGATTTTTTTCTTATTGTCAGTGGCTGTGTAGTGCAGTAGTCTTTAAGAATCTCTCTACTAAGAATTCTGAAGAGGGGACGCCTGGATGGCCCAGTCGGTTAAATGTCCCATTCTTGATTTCGGTGAGGTCGTGATCTCAGGGTTATGAGACCGAGCCCCACATCAGGGGAGTCTGCTGGGGATTCTCTCCCACTCCTTCTGCCCCTCTTCCTGCTCTCTCGCCCACTCTCTCTCTCCAAAGTAAATTAAAAAAAAAAAAAAAAATCTGGGGCCCCTGGATAGCTCAGTTGGCTGAGTATCTGCCTTCAGCTCAGGTCATGATCCCAGGGTCTTGGGATTGAGTCCCAAGTTGGGCTCCTTGCTCAGTGGGGAGCCTGCTTCTCCCTCTGCCTCTGCCTGCGGCTCCCCCTGCTTTTACACTCTCTCTGTCAAATAAATAGATAAAATCTTAAGAAAAGAAAAAAAAAAAAAGAATCCTGAGGAGAAGCAGGGAAGCAAATGAAAGGGAAAGAAAGAAGAGGTGAAGTACTTTCTTCACACTCCCACAACAAATGGTGTTTGGGGTATTCGGTCACTGAACTGAGCTGTGATTTCAGCAGTAAGGGTAATGAAGGTACACAAGAGATGGAGAGAGTGCCAGGTGCCCTACGGACCCCCCCCCACAAAGATCTTTGGGGGTCAGATGAGCTTCATTAAGGATCATCTCAATGTTCAAGATCGTTGACTGCTCAGAAACTAAGACACGGACCATCTTTGCTTCGTATAACACTTAACACTTTCCCTCCACGTTAAGATTAATCAGTCCAGTATAACAAACATTAAGTGACATCTGTCATTTGCCAGGCAGTATGATTGTTGGATACTTGAGAAAAGATGACCCTCAAGAGCCTTGAGTTGAGGGGGAGACATACCAGCCAATCCAATCAGCACATGGTGAAAATGGATATAATCATAATGGCAATATGCCAGAGGCTCAATGGAATTAGAAGAAGATTGCCTGGGGTGCCTGGGTGGCTCAGTGGGTTAAAGCCTCTGCCTTCGGCTCAGGTCATGATCCCAGGGTCCTGGGATCGAGCCCCGCATCGGGCTCTCTCCTCTGCGGGAAGCCTGCTTCCCTTCCTCTCTCTCTCTCTGCCTGCCTCTCTGCCTGCTTGTGATCACTGTCTGTCAAATAAATAAATAAAATCTTAAAAAAAAAAGAAGAAGAAGATTGCCTAAGAGAGGTGGAGAACAGAGCCCAGGAGCAGAGAAGGCTTCTCATATATATGATTTTTGAACTTGTTCTTGAAGGAGAAATAGAAGTTATCTAGGCAGAAAAAGGTAGGAGACATTCTAGGTAGAAAAAATAACATGTAAAGGCAAGAAATAGAAGAAAGAGTATGGCCTAGCCACCTTGCCTCATGGTTTGATCAGGAAATAAAAAGCATATTTGAAGGGATAACTAAAAGTTTAATGAAGTGGGAAGTGACCATGTCTGGAAGTATGGACAAGGTGAAGGACGTCAGCAGAGGATGTGAGGCATTCGGAGTTAGCAATGACGAGAAGCCATTCACCACCTGGCCAAAAGAGACAGGAAGGAGAATGGGATTTCCTGAACCCAGTGGAACCCATTAGAAAGGCGATTCCCGATGGGAGCCATGACCAGAAACAGGAACACAGCTGATCCTCAGTCACGGTCTGGACGAGGCAAAGAGAAGAGTAGATACCCAACCTCTCCTCTGGTCTCCAGCTGGTGCTTCCATGGGCTGGACCTCATTGCAACTGGGCAACTTCACCAAATCTTTCTATATTCCTATTTTTAATCCCAGTAATGTAATAATTACTCTTATCAGATACTTGAACATAAAAACGGATCATTGTAAGTGCGAGATGACATACGATGTAAGTCCTGTTGTCCGTTTAAGAATAACCACACTTCAGGGGCGCCTGGGTGGCTCAGTGGGTTAAAGCCTCTGCTTTCGGCTCAGGTCGTGATCCCAGGGTCCTGGGATCGAGCCCCACATCAGGCTCTCTGCCCCGCTGGGAGCCTGCTTCCTCCTCTCTCTCTGCCTGCCTCTCTGCCCACTTGTGATCTGTCTGTCAAATAAATAAATAAAATCTTAAAAAAAAAAAAAAAGAATAACCACACTTCAGTGTCCTGTCCTTGGATGAAACCAGCTCGCCTGTTAGTTTCAGAGCATTTTTGTCCACTTAAGACACTTCCTGTTTGATTTCTAAGTTCGGGTTAAGTGACACTGAGCTACCTTCACCTTTTATTACGGTGCTACATTGGAAGGGGAAAAGCAGAACGTGTCCTTTGACAACCCGTTTTTCTCCTTGTTTTCCAGATCGATAACGCGATCTTACTACCGCAACTCAGTTGGTGGGTTTTTGGTGTTTGACATCACCAACCGTCGATCTTTCGAACACGTGAAAGATTGGCTGGAGGAAGCAAAAATGCACGTGCAGCCGTTTCGGATTGTGTTTCTGCTGGTGGGGCACAAGTGTGACTTGGCTTCGCGACGTCAGGTGACAAGGGAAGAAGCCGAAAACCTGTCCGCAGACTGTGGCATGAAGTACATAGAAACCTCCGCCAAAGATGCCACCAACGTCGAGGAATCCTTCACGATCTTGACGAGAGACATTTATGAGCTTATTAAAAGGGGGGAAATTTGTATTCAGGATGGCTGGGAAGGGGTTAAAAGTGGTTTTGTTCCAAATACTGTGCATTCTTCCGAGGAGGCAGTGAAGCCCAGAAAAGAGTGCTTCTGCTGACTTCAGACAGGCCAAAGAACGAAGGTGGAGAGACTGGGGGGTATCATCTCGGGATAAGCACCAACATTAACGGCAGAAGAGTCACGAGAAAGAGATTCCCGCCCGCCTTCACCCTCCTTTGGAAGGTATTTAATTCAAGATCGCTATGCTTCCCTGCTCCACTACCACACCGGGTATTTTGCTCGGTTATCAGGCAAAGCAGACAACTTTTTCTTGAAACTTGAGCATCTACAGAATTACTCCCATTCCCACTTTGTTAGCGTATAGCTCACTTTAATGTCCACATATATCCATATTACTCATTTTTCTTGACAGTTAGAAATGGGTTTTGGGAGAATATACAGTCCGACCGGAAAGATTGTATCAGGCCTTGCATTCTCTTGGGTTAATTTGTTGATACGGAATAGTAAAGTGGATTTCAGAGTGCACTGTTGGCTTACAAAGTAAACAATCTGGGACATATCAGCTGGGACTAAAATAACACTTCCTCGTATAAGGTACCGGGTTTTTAACCATTCTTTGAAATGTTTATCCTCCCTTAATTTGCCTGAACGTAACAAAATAAGTTTTATACTCCTTTTTCTTCTCTGATTTACTGCTCCTGATAATCTTACGCTTTATAAAGATACCTAAGGATCCAAGCAGAATATTTTATTGCAAATATTTATAAAAATAAAAACGAAGGACAGTTCATCAGCTTATGTTTTAATGTTACAGTATATTGTCCTTGTTTTGACAAGAAAAACAAATTTATTTATGTACAGGCATTTTCAAAGAAAGTAAATGCAACTTGCCATGAACTATTGTCAAAACTATTGATATAAGTAAATATGGAAGGTTTTTAGTGATCGCTTTGCTGTCCACATAAGTTTTTGAATTTCCCTATTTCTGGTACAAGATAATTATAGGAAATATTTCTGGACAAAGAAGATTGGTTAGATGTTTGATATATTTAGCATTCAAATTGTATTTCAGTAAAATTAAAGATAAAATAATGAGTTAGGGCTGCAAAATGACTTCTGAGTTTTCTAATTTTTAATTTATCGATTAAATTTTCCTCCTGAAGGGACATTGTGATCACAAACTCATATTTTATAACCTACATTTCCATTCTCTTAACCATCCCTAATCACAGAGGGGCACCAAATGCAGCCCCCTTTCTGAAATCATGGTTTTACTGTTAAAATAGTGTCTCCATTTGCTTGAAAACCAAAGTGATATGGTGGAAAGAATATTTAACGAAAACCCAGAAAACCTGGGTCCTAAGCTTGCCGTTTCTGTACTAGTACTTGGGCATGAGTGAGTCACTTAACCTCACTGCATTTCAGTGCTCTCCACTGTAAAATGAGGCTAATAAACCCATTTGTTTTGCTTCATGGGATTATTTTGAGAATCAAGTGCATCGTGTGAAAAAGCTCCGTAAGTAGAGAAAGCATTTTGCAAAGATGAGCCTGGTATCAGCTGCTCGTGGGCATACTATTATTATATGTACAGTGGATGAGAATTTTGTTTTCTCATGTTCTTTCTTTTCATCCCCACATTCTGCAGAGGGAGCAGAAGAAGGTGCATGTTTTCGTGGACCTGGGGGGCGTCTCTTGGTTTCGTGTATGCCCTCCGCCCTCTTGCTCTGAAACACCGCTCCTTCACTGTGGAAGTGAAAGGGAGGGAAATCCCGGGAGACTTAATTCAATCAGAAGTCATGTTTGAATGTGGGTTTTGTGCATCTTTCAAGCAAGTATTTAATTATATTTTAAATACTTGTACATTTTCTAGGTTCATGGAAGTATTTCTAGTAGTGCTTATGGAGAGAAGAATATAAATTATGACATCACTGTAAGATCGTGAAGAGTTCTATTGTCAACATTTTCTTGATATCCTTGTATTAATTTCACTCGAGGGAGTTCAAACTATAATTGATCAGATGGGAAGAGCTGTCCCCCCAAATGTGAAGTCATCTATTTTCACTGCGACAATTGTAAATCTCGGAAACTGAGTATCTAGCAACAATTTAAAGTACAGGGCCCCTGTGCCTACTTGTAAAGCTAAACTATAAAATATGACTTAACTTTCAGTGGACGCCCTTTATAAGACTAACGTTAGGGTAAGACTAATAATCAGCCTAGAGGGTACCATGTGTTCCAAGATTTAGAATAGAACCACAGAGTCAGAAGAAGCAAATGGAAATGCAGGGCCCCCCAAAATTGATACTTCACCAAGGTCACACAAAAGCAGAAGCAAGCCTCAGACTCTGCCTGGTCAGGGTTCCTTCCGTATCCCTGCTATGTCAGCAGTGTGTGCACGTGTGCGTGCGTGTGTGGCAAAGCAAAGGGAAAATATGATCTAGCTGAATCTACAAAATACTAAAACTGGGCCATAACAATCTGAACTTATAGAAGAGTTGTTTGTGGTGCACCAATACTAAAAGGAACAGTAACTACAAAGATCAGAGTTCTTTTTTTTTTTTAAGATTTTATTTATTTATTTGACAGGCAGAGATCACAAGTAGGCAGAGAGGCAGGCAGAGAGGGAGGGGGAAGCAGGCTCCCCTGCTCTGAGCAGAGAGCGTGACATGGGGCTCGATCCCAGGACCCTGGGATCATGACCTGGGCCAAAGGCAGAGGCTTTAACCCACTGAGCCACCCAGGCGCCCCAAAGATTGGAGTTCTTATGCAAACTTGCCAAATGTCTGTATAAACTTAGCCAGATATTTTTTCCATATATATATATAGATAGATATCGATATATAAAATAACTGACCTATTTTCTTACACATTATTATGAAGAAGATGGATAATGACGCCAAAATGATAAAAATAGTTGCTCCAGGCAAAACATTTGGACTGTCTTACAAGTCAGATATACTTGGATCAGATGTACTTGAAATTATTTAATTTAAAATTTACTTAATTTAAATACAAACCTATTTAATTTTAAAATTCAGAACTAATGGATGATGTAGCTAATTACCAAACATTTTAAATAAACATGATAAAGAAGAAATGAAAAATCCTCTGATCGTATAATACACTGGTCCCTGACACTTTTCATCTTGAGTTGCATTAACCCTTTCAGTGCCTGGGTAAATGGGATGGTTCGTTAAATGGTAAGCTGAAGCCAAAACGATTTTGTAAACAGAATGCTTCTAAATGTGGCCTTTGTACACATAAGAGTAGCAGTCAAGACTTCTTTGAGAGTTTACACCGGGTTTCCAAAAGCCCCCAAGTCCTCCCTGATTTTTTTTTTTTAGCGGCGACCAAAGTAGCCTTTATTGTTAAGATAACTACCAATCTATTTATCCAACTTTACGGCATCCAGAAACTGAATCTGTGGATTAATAAAGTCCTTTTAAGAGTGCTTTTGATTTTATATTGCCTTGGTTCCATCACGTACAAAGCTTCCACTGACTTCAAAGTGTGCACTGTATTTGAATAATTTCCTTAGGTCTGACAGAGTCACAAGGATTTGAAAGCCTGAAGACCCATTGCAGAAGCTAATTCATTTGTTCCCCAGTGACTGCCTGGAGAGATTTAGTCGGAAATGCACAGGAAACATGTAAATCTTTAAGTGGGGGGAAGGAAGAAGAAGAAAGACTATAAAGGCTTTAAAGTTAGATCCCTTGAATGTTAATATAGAATACATTCCCAACAAGAAGCTCGCTCTTGGAAATTCCGCAGCTGATAAATAGCCATCTCTATTTCAAAATCTTTCTAAATCCTGGTGTTTTCACCAAACTTTCTGAGCGACCAATCCTCACCTGATCTTAACTAACACTTTTCTCCTGAACTTGGAGGAACTGCTACATGACTTGGTATTTCCATAATCCTGATCACCGATGGAAGTAGACACGTGAGTGCTGAGCTGTGACAATCCGTAACAATCATTGCAGACTCTGAGTCACTTATTACGTATAACGATGGTAGAGAATCAATGAAGAGAAAAGAAAACTTTTGAAGATTATATTTTAAATGAGTGCTCCTTGTTACTCTCTGGAAAATTTGTCTTGTTTTAAATAGTGCCTAAAACATTGTCTTATTGGTGTTCTCTTTGGTGACTAGTAACTAATGATTATTATGTTGAATTAATCCTATTAAATGTGGATTCCATATACATGGTTTAAATTTCTACATTCCACAGAGAAACAAACATGTTTGGCTACAATCATCTCTTGCCAGTTTTTTTTAGAATGAAGCCAATGGAAGAAGGACATGGTCTACATTTTTTCAAAGTGTGTTATTAGTGTTATTTGATTTTAAATAATGAATAAAAAGATGAGAATGAGAACTCGGTTGTCATTACCCATCTTTAGTGGTTCTTTCAGAACAGAAGCAATGATTAATGTAATTAAATTTTGTGTGTGTGTGTGTGTGTATTTGCGAATGAAATGCAAATAAGAATGAGATCTGAAATACCATATATATTAAAGAACACCCTGGTCGAGTTTGGGGCAGAACCCCATAATCAATCATTTATATATGTACAGCAAAACACATGAATAGTTACACTAAAAAATGTCTGTAAACAACCTGTCCTCAATTGAGATCAGACTTTTTTGCTACCAAATAAGTTTTCAAGAGCATTGTAGATTTTCAGAGCTTCTTGGGTTTCAGAATTTCAAAAAAGGATCATGGTCTTTAATTATGCCTTAACAGATAACACAGAATTTGTGACTTTTCTGTCCTTATTTCATCTTTTTCATACTTCAGCCTTGCACATAGCCAGAGCTCATCAAATTTTGAGTCGAGCTAATCACACAGAAAAAGATTTCATAGCTTCTGCGCCGATAACCAGTTACACATGTAAAATACTTAGAACACTTGGCACGTAGTAAGTACTCAATAAATGTCGCCTTTTATTTTTGTTGTTAGTAATATTCTTACAACCACCGAAATGCTGAGAAGCAGTTTTAATTCCCATGATGCGCCAGAAATTAATTGTTGATAATGGCAGTCGTACAGCTCACTGCCAAGGGTCATGACTCTCTGTAATGGTCTGATTCTTAGAATCAGGGGAGAGCATTTTAGCAGGACAAGCAGAAGATGATACAGTTCTTGGGGACGGCTGGCGTTCCCCGACAGCATTTCACCCGCAGATAGGTGCTCAACTGAGTGTGGCCATCGTGTCTCGACCGGGACGCTAGAAACAGTCATCACCAGAGGAGTTAGTGCGCGTGCCCAGTGTGGTAAGGACCCTGGGCTGAAAAGGACTGGGCTCCAAGTTATGTATAAAATGATTCTCTGTAGCACTGTTGTTGGTTTTTTTTAAGGTATTTTGGAAATAGCTTTACTGACATAGAATTCACGTACTGCACAATTCACCCATTAAAGATGTATAATTAGATGGTTTTTCAGATACTCCGAAATGTGCAACCATCACCACAATCAATTTCAGAACATTTTTGTCGCCTTGAAAAGGAAACCCAACACCCTTTAGCTATTGCTCCCAACACCCGTCCCAACTCAAACCACCTGAGTCTTAACCGCTGAATCTACTTTTTGTCTCTATTTGCCTATACTGGACATTTTATATAAAGGGAATCAAATAATATGTCATCTTTTGTGACTGGCTTTCTTCAGTTGGCATGTTTTTAAGGTAGTACTATTATTTATCTTTTTTATTTTTATAGTTAGCTCTATGCCCAACGTGGGGCTTGAACCCGCAACTCTTAGGTTAAGAGTTGCATGCTCTACCGACTGAGGCAGCCAGACACCCAGTACCACTATTTTAATAAAAGAGTCCCCACTGTGTAAAAAGTATTAATTCACTGTACAAAATTTGGACAATATAGAAAAATAGAAGAGGGGGGCCTGGGTGGCTCAGTCTGTTAAGCGTCCACCTCTTGGTTTCAGCTCAGGTCCTGCTCTCAGGATAGTGGGATCGATTCCCACGTCAAGCTCCGTCCTTGTATTCTGGGCTCTGTTATCAGGAACTGGCCGATCTGGCCTTGTATTCTGGGCTCTGTTATTAGGAACTGGCTGACCATATTTTCCTGGCTTCCCAGACTTGCTTCTAAGTAAGTATGTTTCTCTGGGGG